>JAVXUP010003303.1:0-75439 GCA_033070095.1 Escallonia herrerae | reverse complement strand
CAGTATTTGTGGTATGAAGGTGACAAGCGCCATCTCTTTCCGAATTGGATCAAGCCTGCTGATTCAGAACCACCACCGCTTTTAGTTTATAAATGGTGTCAAGGCATAAACAACCTACAAGGTATATGGGACACAAGCGAAGGGCAGTGCGTAGTGATGCTTCAGACAAAGTTCGAGAAGTTCTTCGAAAAGATTGACTTGACCATGCTGAACAGGTGCGTATTGTTAAACTTCTACGTGATCAATGTAATCTTTTTTTTTTCCTAGAATCTTATATCAGTGAGTTATACATCTTATGATTCTACAGGCTTCTACGCTTGGTCCTTGACCACAACATTGCTGATTATGTCACTGCAAAGAATAATGTTGTGCTATCTTACAAGGACATGAGCCACACAAACTCCTATGGGCTTATACGTGGTCTGCAGTTTGCTTCTTTCGTCGTACAGTATTATGGCCTCGTGCTGGATCTCTTACTTCTTGGTTTGACTCGAGCCAGTGAAATTGCGGGTCCGCCACATATGCCAAATGAATTTATTACTTTTAGTGACACAAGGGTCGAAACAAGGCATCCAATTCGATTGTACTCTAGGTATATCGACAAGGTGCATATATTGTTCCGCTTCACTCATGAAGAGGCACGTGACCTTATCCAGCGATATCTTACTGAACATCCTGATCCCAACAACGAAAATATGGTTGGTTATAACAATAAGAAGTGTTGGCCAAGAGATGCTAGAATGAGGCTTATGAAGCATGATGGTAATCTGGCTTTATTTTAAATCAATTAGAAACCTACTTTTCATAAACCGAGTTCTCTGCATTTATTAGTATTTATTTGGACATATTAATAAAATTGTTTCATATTTTTTATGACAGTCAATCTTGGAAGGAGTGTGTTCTGGGATATGAAGAATCGTCTTCCTCGGAGTATTACCACGTTAGAGTGGGAGAACAGCTTTGTGTCCGTTTACAGTAAAGACAATCCAAACTTGCTCTTCAGCATGTACGTACATTCATCAAGTCTTTTGTTTCTAGCATCATTTACATAAATATCTTGTTCAGTCCAAATATTGCCGTACAACTGCCTGGTGTCCTATCCTTTTTTTTTTTTGTTTAACTTTAGTAAACAACAAACTTCTCTTTCTCTCTCTCTCTCTCTCACACACACACACACACACATCCCCACTCCCCACCCCTAGCACCCCCTCACACACACGCTGTATCTTTCAATTCGAGGTCTGCTTTGCCATTGCTGAAGGGCTGATGAACCTTTTATTCGATATGAACAGCTCACATTTGATTCATGTTATGTTGATTCGAATCCTATGATAACTAAATGTACATCCTTGCGTTCTGTTGTCTGCTGGATAATTGGAAGTTGATTGTCATTTTCTGCTACGTTAATTACTTTTTTTTGTGTAGGTGTGGATTCGAAGTTCGTATACTTCCTAAAATACGAATGAGTCAAGAGGCATTCAGCAACGCAAAAGATGGTATCTGGAATTTACAAAATGAACAGACCAAAGAACGCACCGCAATTGCTTTTCTAAGGGTTGATGATGAGCACATGAAGGTGTTTGAGAACCGCGTGAGACAAATACTAATGTCTTCAGGTTCAACAACATTCACAAAGATTGTTAACAAATGGAATACAGCTCTGATAGGTATTTATTATTTCTGTTACTCATGATGATGAATTTGCTTTTTGCTGAATACTGCCTTTTGATATCCGTAAAAGGGCTTCGCTTTGTGCTGACTGTTGGTACTTCCTTGTTACAGGACTCATGACATATTTCCGTGAAGCGACAGTGCATACGCAAGAACTATTAGATTTACTGGTCAAATGTGAAAACAAAATTCAGACTCGTATTAAGATTGGATTGAATTCTAAGATGCCTAGCAGGTAAGGTTCATGGTCATGCAAGCTATCGTAGATCAACTAAACTTTTTGGTGTATGTTGATATCCAACGCATTGTTCTGTTTCAGGTTCCCTCCTGTTATTTTCTATACCCCAAAAGAAATTGGAGGGCTTGGCATGTTGTCAATGGGTCATATTTTGATTCCACAGAGTGATCTGCGCTATAGTCAGCAGACGGATGTTGGTGTAACACACTTTAGGAGTGGAATGAGTCATGAGGAGGACCAACTGATTCCAAATCTGTACCGTTATATACAGGTATCATTTCTGCTTATTTAGTTATTATTTTGTGGTTCGGTTACAGGCCAAACTATATATTTCCGTCATTCTTCTAATTTTTGAACTTGCTTTGTGACAGCCATGGGAGAGTGAGTTTATTGATTCACAGCGAGTTTGGGCTGAATATGCGCTGAAAAGACAGGAAGCTCAGTCACAGAATAGGCGTTTGACTCTTGAAGATCTAGAAGTGAGTTTTCTTGCCTCTCTAGGCGGTGAGGAGAGTGGGTGACAGTAGGATTGGTTGCCCCTTTTGGGTCTGCTCTGCGAGCTTGTCTGACTTACAGTTTTGTGTGTCTTTCCGCAGGACTCATGGGATCGTGGTATACCTCGAATCAATACTTTGTTCCAAAAGGATCGGCACACACTTGCTTACGACAAAGGGTGGAGAGTCAGAACAGATTTTAAACAATATCAAGTTTTGAAACAGAATCCTTTTTGGTGGACACACCAGAGGCATGATGGGAAACTGTGGAACTTGAACAATTATAGAACTGACGTCATCCAAGCACTTGGAGGTGTTGAAGGAATCCTTGAGCATACATTATTCAAGGGGACTTAGTATGTTTCTCTTCCTTCTTTACTTGCCTTTCTCTTATGTATTATATCAATTTAATTGCGGCCGCAGTTTCTCCGTCATTGCTCCCAGTACAATTGACTCGGGGGTTGAAGACACATAAGCCGCTGAATAACATTTTAAGAACATGCTTTGGAAATGCATTCATTGGTGGAACATTGTAGTGTACAACTAGGGGGTCGTTTTGCCTTCTGATGAGTGAATGTTGTGATGTTATTTGATGAACTGCACGACTACCTACACATTGTTGAATTTCTTTGTGAAATGCTAATTTTCAGAATCTTGTGCAAGTACTTCTGTTGCTGACTTGTTTATTTTGATTTCAGCTTTCCAACTTGGGAGGGGCTTTTCTGGGAAAAGGCTTCTGGTTTTGAGGAGTCCATGAAGTATAAGAAGCTGACTAATGCACAAAGATCCGGGCTCAATCAAATTCCAAACAGAAGGTTTACCCTCTGGTGGTCGCCTACTATAAATCGAGCCAATGTGTACGTTGGATTCCAAGTGCAGCTGGATTTGACTGGGATATTCATGCATGGAAAGATACCGACCTTGAAGATTTCTCTGATTCAAATCTTCCGTGCTCACTTGTGGCAGAAGATTCATGAGAGTGTGGTGATGGACCTTTGCCAGGTTTTGGACCAGGAGCTAGATGCCTTGGAGATTGAGACCGTGCAGAAAGAAACTATCCATCCGAGGAAGAGCTACAAAATGAACAGCTCCTGTGCTGACATTCTCCTCTTTGCTGCACATAGGTGGCCCATGTCAAAACCCAGTCTGGTGGCTGAGTCCAAGGACGTGTTTGATCAAAAAGCAAGCAATAAATATTGGATAGACGTGCAGCTTCGCTGGGGTGATTACGACTCGCACGATATTGAACGTTACACCAGGGCGAAGTTTATGGACTATACGACGGACAACATGTCTATCTATCCATCGCCAACTGGTGTGTTACTTGCTTGAGATGCTCTAGTAGCTTATAGCTATGCTCGTCGGCCTAAACATATGTATTTTTACTTCCAATGCAGGAGTGATGATTGGGCTTGATCTTGCATACAATTTGCATTCTGCTTTTGGGAACTGGTTCCCTGGCTCCAAACCGCTGCTTGCTCAGGCAATGAATAAGATTATGAAGGTACCTTACTCTTTTGATTGGTCAGTTTACTTTGTAATTGTCATTCATCAGATGTAAACTTCTAAAACTGATGACTTTTTGTATCCACAGTCAAATCCCGCTTTATACGTTCTGAGGGAGCGGATAAGGAAAGGGTTGCAATTGTATTCCTCGGAGCCTACAGAGCCATATCTATCGTCTCAGAATTATGGGGAGATATTCAGCAATCAGATAATCTGGTTTGTTGATGACACAAATGTATATCGGGTGACAATCCACAAGACATTTGAAGGAAATCTCACTACAAAACCCATAAATGGTGCTATCTTCATATTTAATCCTAGGACAGGACAGTTGTTTCTAAAGGTTTGTAATCAATAATTTGTATTCTGAGAGGGTTCTCTTACATCAGTCGGCAGCTTGGATTTGATTAATGATATGTTTTTTTTCTTCTTCAGGTGATTCACACGAGTGTGTGGGCAGGGCAAAAACGACTTGGTCAGCTGGCTAAGTGGAAAACAGCTGAGGAAGTGGCTGCACTGGTGCGTTCCTTGCCAGTTGAAGAACAGCCAAAACAAATAATTGTAACTCGGAAAGGAATGTTGGATCCCCTGGAGGTTCACCTGCTAGATTTCCCCAATATTGTCATTAAAGGAAGTGAGCTGCAGCTTCCATTCCAGGCTTGCTTGAAGATTGAGAAATTTGGTGATTTGATTCTGAAAGCTACAGAGCCACAGATGGTGTTGTTCAATATATATGATGATTGGTTGAAAAGCATTTCATCTTACACAGCATTCTCCAGGCTCATTCTGATACTGCGTGCACTTCATGTGAACAATGAGAAAGCTAAAATGTTGCTGAAGCCCGACAATACAATTGTCACCGAGCCCCACCACATATGGCCTTCCCTTACAGATGATCAGTGGATGAAGGTAAACCTGGTTAATACAGCCGGAAGCATGTTAGAAATCTTGTTTGCTTAAAGGATATTTTTACTAGATTTGGTTATTGTTTATTTACTCACTAATCAATCGTTTTGTGTCGCAGGTTGAGGTTGCCCTGAGGGACCTTATACTGTCCGACTATGCCAAGAAGAATAATGTGAACACATCGGCACTGACACAATCTGAGATTCGTGATATAATACTTGGAGCTGAGATCACTCCTCCCTCCCAACAGCGTCAACAAATAGCGGAGATTGAAAAACAGGTCATGATCAGTTCTTCTTTTCTTGGTTTTGATGTCTTATCATATTCTTCATCAATCATGTAACTAACCCTTCTTTTATTATCTTCAATTTCAGGCGAAAGAAGCAAGTCAGATGACAGCAGTCACCACAAGGACCACAAATGTGCATGGTGATGAGCTAATTGTGACAACCACGAGTCCCTATGAACAAGCTTCATTTGGGTCTAAAACTGATTGGCGTGTGAGGGCAATTTCAGCCACAAACCTTTATCTCCGAGTACATCATATATACGTGAACTCAGAGGACATAAAGGTAATCACTTTGTTTTTTCTGTAAATGGACTACGTGATGGAATTTTAAGGTTCAATATTTTGCTGACAATTTAGTGCAACTGTCGTGCAGGAAACTGGATACACATACATCATGCCAAAGAACATTTTGAAGAAGTTCATATGCATCGCCGATCTGCGAACGCAAATTGCTGGGTACTTGTATGGTGTAAGCCCTCCAGACAATCCCCAAGTTAAAGAGATTCGTTGTATTGCCATGCCACCACAGTTTGGAACCCATCAGCATGTGAATCTTCCTTCGGCTCTTCCTGAGCACGACTTTCTTAATGATTTGGAGCCTTTGGGATGGATGCATACGCAACCAAATGAACTTCCACAATTGTCACCACAGGTATGTTTTATATTAATCTGTGGATGTGTTCAAGAGCATCAGGATTGAGCTCACCTTCTACCTAATTTTTTGGGATCTCATTAACTGAATGGAGTCTCTCTCTTAGGATCTTACTTCCCATGCACGGATATTAGAGAACAACAAGCAATGGGATGGAGAGAAGTGCATTATCCTGACATGCAGTTTTACTCCTGGGTCATGCTCGTTAACTGCATACAAGCTTACTCCAACCGGTTATGAGTGGGGGCGTGCCAACAAGGACAATGGAAGCAATCCTCATGGTTACTTGCCAACGCATTATGAGAAAGTCCAGATGCTCTTGAGTGACCGCTTCCTCGGATTTTACATGGTAAGAACATTGGAGGCGATTTATCTTAATGCTAGAGTACTATCATTGTTTGGTATGAGGTGATTAATTGTGTCATTTCGTGGCTTTTCTGCTCAGGTTCCGGATAGTGGTCCATGGAATTATAACTTCATGGGGGTAAAGCATACGGCAAGCATGAAGTATGGGGTTAAGTTGGGGACACCTCGGGAGTACTATCACGAGGATCATAGACCCACTCATTTCTTGGAGTTCAGCAACTTGGAGGAGGGTGACACTGTGGAGGGTGATCGGGAAGATACCTTCTCATGAGTCCCTTCACGTCTTCTGACTTCCTAATACTCACTTAAAACAGGCCTTTTGTATTCTGTTGTAAGCTGTTATAATGCATTTGACTAGTTTCCCCAGTTGTATAATGTTTTAACAAATGAGTAGTTGCAGGGCACAAGTTTCGTGCTACTGCATGTAAACGTAGGTTGAAGTTTTGGTTACAAGTCAAGTAAATACGAAAAATTAATGTTTTATTTTGTTGCCATGTAAGTTTGTTATGAAGATAAACGTCTTCGGAGTTGTTTTAGGTGTCTAATGATTTTAAATGAATTAATATATCAGAATTCCTTAACACGCCAGAATTGTACAACGATTCTCCACTCCTCTCCTCTCCTCTCCTCTCTAGTATATCTACCGTATATGTTGCAGGCGCTGGCTCCACTTTCGTGGAGCACATCTCTTAAGAAGTTTAACCGTTGCACCTTTGCCCTGATCCCTCCAGAATCGTGACAGGAAGATCTGATCTGATCTTACTGACAGAAAAGGAAAAACCCTAAACCCTTCTTTTAGAGAGTGCCCAGAGTAAATTTGCACATACAAAGCAGATCAGGGCGCCCAGGTGACTACCAGCAAAAATGATAAAAAGATCGACAGACAAGAAGGCAATCCAAGTGACATTTTAGCGTCTTACCTTAGAAGAACCCTCTAAAATTATCCGATACAAGAATTACAAGAGCAAAATCCACACACGAAAAATCACAGCACTCCCCCAAGTTGTCCTTTCAATTCACCGGGCAGTAAATATCCTAACAACCCCATTTGATCAAATAGATGGTCGGTATCAGCCGCCGTCAGCATTTGCATTCTTGTTTTAGGTTTCGGCCTTTTCTATTTCTTGCTTTGATTCCTTCTCCTCCGAAATGTATTCTGAGCTATCTTCCGCGCCAGATAACCCATCATTATAGTCCGCACACGGCAGACCCTGGAACAATTCATCGTTTTCTAGAGCAGCGAGCTTCTCTTTCGACTCGCCCTTCAGTAGCTCCACTACCTCTAGGATGGTCGGTCTCTTTTCAGGTCGGCTATCTGCACAAATGAGGGCAACAAGGACCACTCTTTTCAACTCCTCTTCCACGTACTTCCCATTCAGCCTCGGGTCCGCAAGTTCGCTGAACTTCCTCTCGCATGCCAATGGCAACGCCCAGTCCGTGATAGTGCGCTTGATAGTTGCACTGAACTTCTCAATGGGTTTCTTGCCACTAGCAAGCTCAAGCAAAAGAATGCCAAAACTGTAGACATCACAGCTCTCAGATGCCTTCCCCAACATTGCATATTCTGGGGCAAGGTAGCCAAGAGTACCCTTAACTCGAGTGGTTACATGAGTTGCCCCATCGGGTATTAGCTTTGCAAAACCAAAATCAGCAACCTGAGCTTTGAAATCTGAATCTAGCAAAACATTGCTTGCCTTAATATCTCTGTGGATAATATGTGGGGTCGCATGGTGATGAAGATAGCTGGATAGAATACAATAGGAGGAGGTTAGTTATCTCACACAAACACCCACACACCCACACACACACAGTCCAAGTGCTTACAGGATTCCCTCGGCAGACCCAATTGCAATATTCATCCTTCTGTTCCAATCAAGAAGGCATTCAGCTGAGTGCTGCCCATGAAGGTGGGAGAGCAAGCTCAAATTTGGCATATAGTCGTATACAATAAGACGCTCCTGTCCTTCCGCACAATAGCCACGTAAACTTAGCAGATTCTTGTGTCGCACTCTTGCCAGTATCTCAACCTCAACAGCAAACTCCATTTCTGCTTTGTTGCTCCAAACCTTCAGCCTTTTAACCGCTATCTGCAGAGATATATATATCTTTGTAAGAATGGAAGAGTTGAAGAAGTAGAGTTGAAGAAGCTGTGAGATTGCAAAATCAATGGAAGCATTTGCATGCCAATGTGATGAGTTAGG
Organism: Escallonia herrerae; assembly: GCA_033070095.1. Taxonomy (NCBI): domain Eukaryota; kingdom Viridiplantae; phylum Streptophyta; class Magnoliopsida; order Escalloniales; family Escalloniaceae; genus Escallonia; species Escallonia herrerae. The sequence goes on along the minus strand of JAVXUP010003303.1, from coordinate 67,116 downwards.
ACCCTAAAGATGCCAACCGCAGGTTTGAGCAGTATCAGCCGGTAGCTGATAGGTAGAATACATCTGCTTCGCAGCAAAAAAGCAACATATCTGAGGTGCTCTTAAGTTCGAAAGCAGCTTTTCCATTGTCCTTGTCCTATTCATTTCTTTCCTGCTAAAATCTGACCACGAAATGCTGTTTTAACCATCAGGGGACCCTAGGTAATAACGAAAGTGAATACAAAGGACTTAACTCTGAATAAATGAAAGGCCATGGACCATACGAAAATCACCCTCAAACAGAAAGGACCAAATAGTAATGGAGTTATGAAACATCATGCTCCACGAAAAATTTGGAATGCAAGGTTTGATAATTGATGAACTTGTTTTTCTCCCCCTCCTCCTTACATGGTTTATCTCATAAATTTATAGAACCTTGGGTTCTTTAATACTTGAGTAAAGTAAAACTTTGTTCCAAACAAGTTCTGTCAGCTACATCTATTTTTGCCTTCCACATTCCCAATCCAATATCTTTTTCCCATAAGTAAAAGTATATTCAAAGCCACCATGCCAAACCCAAGATACCCATAATACAATAAGGAGCTGAAGTCTATCTAAACAAGTATATAACCACTTAAGCTGTCCAAAAATTCCAAAAGTATATCAGTCGACCTATACACTTATCCTCGGACCACAAAAATCATGTGTTTAGGACATTAGCTTCAAGCTCTCAGACTGCACGCTCTTTTGCTTCAAACGCCCTACTGTTAGTTGAGAGATTCTGGGGACCAAGTACTCGCATACCTCAACCCATGTTATATTCTGCACTGCTTACCTCTCTTCCGTCGTCAATACATTTCTACTGGGCATCTGAAGTCTCCACTTAGCTAGGCTAAACCATCTCAAGTGGACCTCATCTTCTCCTCAATTGTGTCACCAGCACCTTCACAGGGATATCTGTGTTTTTCCCATGTGGCTACTCCTCTGCCTAATCTTTCTCATTTCAGCTACACTCATCTTATTTGTGTTGCTCCTTGGCTGTCTAAGCAACTGCTAAGCATTTTCAGTCTAATTTAATAGGAAATGTTCTGCTTAGGTAAACTCCTAGAAAATACAACCATCGTATCCAAGTGTGATCTTATTCTATTTTTGATCCAAGATACCAGCACAATTCTTACTTTACACTCGCTCCTATTCTTGCAAGGTCCCACTCCGTGTAACTGTAACCTTAAGCTCTGGGATACCAATGTACTTCTCCACAACTCCAAATATGTACTCACCACACTATGATTGTCTCAACATGTAACACTAGATTCTCCGCAAATAGCAAATACCATCATGATATGTTGTCCAGCATATTCCAAGTCAGCCCTACAATTGGAAAGTGGAATACAAACAATAATTAATCAATAGAAACACGCTATCAACCTTTGCAAAGATCCTGGCAAATTAATAAAGGTGCCACCAACAAATGAAGCGTCTCCATGTCTGTGCTTATGATCATTCACCCTTAAATATGGTTTATTACGTTCAAGGCCTCATCTTTAAAGTTGAAGTAGGGTCCGCATCAAAGCATTAAAAATACCAGAGAATAATAAGCGAGAATGCAACCTGCCCTTTGCAAGATACCACATTCCATCAATTTTCTAAATTTCATCTAGAAGCTCCATGTCACAAGGGCAAATAAAATATTCCAAACTCAAGGCTCCAATGGCCTAACTAGACTCTTATTCCACTAAAATGTTTTAATATCATACATTGAAAGGCACTACCGTCTACCCGTGCAAAACGAGCATTGCTTCCCAAAGGCATATGTTTAGCTTACCACTAATCCCGTTCTTGAAGAACCAGACAAAACACCCTACAGCCCTAAGGGGCTGGTAATCCTTTGCCCCCGCTAGAACAGACGCAGCAATAACTAATCCTTTCATGGCAATGCAGGTCCAAGTTCTGATATAAGATGTTCAACCGGGGAACTAATTAACATATAAACTGAAGATGAGAACATCCGTGACGAGAAAAAAGGGCAAAAGAAACATCAGCAGTAAAAATAACACAGATAAAATCAGGTTTTGGTGGTAAACTCTAGTGGATGTCGTACCAAAATTAGGATGTATATCCTGCGAAAGAGATAACATGATCCGTAGTTCCGGGTGAGGCCCTTGAAGGTTGCTCAACATAGATATAATAGGTTCAGCGCTTCATTATCCAACTTCTTTAAGTCCCAGCACGAAATATGACATACAGAAGAATGAATGTGGAATGTAACATTAACACCATCCTCTTAAGAATATAACTAGTCCCACTGGTCAACATTAACAAAGACAAAAAGTAAGACTTTAAAAATAAAGAAGGAAAAGAGAAGTTTTGCTCATACTTGTGACCCATCCCATAGCTGACCCCAATAAACACTGCCAAATCCACCTTCTCCGAGCTTGTTGTCATAATTAAAGTTGTTTGTAGCAGAGTGCAATTCCTTCAACGAAAAAATCCTCCATGTTGCTTGTTTCTTTCCCTGTTCTTTCCTGTTCATCAAGCAGACTACACATCAGAGGAGAACTTTCTATTTCACTGTTCAATTCTAACCCATTAGCAGTTATCCAAAGGGAAAATGAAGAAGCAGCCCATTAAAATGGTAGACTTGCACAGCTTAAGTCCAGTTCAGCTCTTTGCCGTTTTAAAAACATAACAGTTGAATACATTAAACGGTAAAAACAAAAGAAAAGGATCGCATTCTAATTAAACCTAGATATCATCCCAAGAGTTCATATGCTGACCATCTGGACCCTGTAAATTTTGGTACAACGATAGGGGTAGGCGGCTAATAAATTTACGGGGTTCATACGAACCATACCGTTCAAGTAAACTCAAGGGCAATATCCAGGTCTTTTCAGTAAATTATCCAAAATACTTATGCATCAGTTGGCAATTTGGTTTTAGTATTCGTAATTTTCTCGTTTCAGAGACACAGGGCAACAGCATAACTCATTAATTAAAAGTTAAAACACGTGCCTTAGTTATAACCTATATTGAGTAACGAATTGATCACAACTTGATTATCACCACCCACCAAAAAATGGACCATCAATTAGAACCAACAAAACCTTACCTGAAAATAGAAAATTTGATCACTTAAACGAGGAACCAACTTACCGATCCGACCCTTTTACGCAACAAAACATTGAGCTAAAAGCCATAGCCCCACAGTTCCGAGTTTCTCGCTCTCTTTTACAAGCTTCAAGCTTCAATCTGTTGACTAGGAACGTACTGAATCAGAACCCACATAGCCCTGAGTTACCCACCTCTTTCTCTCCCTCCAGCTTGCTTCCCCTCAAGAGAAAGCGCAGCGTTTTTCAATACAGTGAAATGCTTCCCTTCCGATCAAAGCAAGTGCAACCCTTGTGGTTTCTCTCTATGTCTAACTTTTTTACTCCCTTTTCTCTCTCTAGAATCTGGTTGAGTGGGAGCTAGAAGATGCGAAACGTAATGCTTTCGGATGCAGACATTTTTTACTACAGCGAGAGAGAGAGAGGGAAAGAGAGAGAGAGGGCGAATGTCGGGCAGAGAGAATTGGGGGCTTTCCTTGCCCCTGTGCGTGAGAGAAAGTCTTTGATTTACACTTGCTCCTTTGGACTTTCCCTTGATTGGTCGCTGTTTTCGTCTCCATTTTCCAAAATTTTCAAATCTACAATGGCCTTTCGGTGAAGCCGGATCGTGAGAGCAGGTTAAACCGTCGATTATTGGTAGTAAGAGCGTAATAGCGCAAAGTGAGAGCAAAACTTGCGGTCGATAGCGATAAAATTTGTTCACTTTAACAGATACAATAAGTTTTGTTGGTTAATTGACCCTCTTACAAGCGATTTGGCAACACGTCTCACGACAATCCGTTTTTAAGAATATTCTTAGAAATATAGATAAGAATCTACCGTTACACCATATCTTTATAACAATTTTAGTGATGAAATTGTTACTACAAGTATTTTGTTATTGTTGCTAAAATATAATGTGACAACCTTTTGTTGCTTAAATGCGACATTTTCCTGGTCCCTACAATATTATGGCTACTCTATCTACATATATGTTACACAGTGTAATTGTTTCTAGCTATATGATAAATGACGTTAATGCATTCTAACCTTCAAGTCAAGAAAAATAAAATAATATTCAATGTTTATTTTGCTAAATGTTATTTTTCCCATTTGAATATTTTTTCATTACTTTTTGTTTCTAAAAAATGGATTTTGTGACAATGAAAATCTTTAAGGAACAAATGAAGGGGTAGAATAACAATCAGAGCCTAAATAGCATCCCCCATTGACTATTAATACATCCCGACGAACTTCAATGGCACTAGGCTGTATATCTCGATATTACACTTTAACGTCTCTCGCTTTTCTTCGTGCATAAAAATTGTTAAAGGAAGAGAGTGGCGTTATTAACTTCTTGTAAGTGCCTTCAATGGCTAGTTAAGATACAATAACGAATAAAGATTGAGCCATCCCCTAAAAAAAAAAACAAATTATCAAACATCCCTAGTAAGTGCCTCATAAGTGAAAGCCCGAGCTTGACAACATGTTGCTCACTTCTTAAGTTGTTACTTTACCTAGTAATACCAAAATATATTAGCATTTTTCATTTGTTGCATATAATTCCAACTTTGACCATCATACTATTCAGCATACTGTCAAAAATTTAATAAGTATGATATCTATTTTACTGTAAAAACACAAATAATTAGTTTGAATGTTTTTGTAAAAGAGTTTTTGTAACGACCCGGTTATTTTCCCATTATAAAGTAATCTCTCATTCAAAAGGATTTCTAAAATAATACACACATTTACAAGAACAATCTCGTAGCATTTCATATCCGATGTGGCCTTTATAAATTAGCACCACCTTGCTAGCAAAGTTTGAAAACCCCAATTTGAGAGAGTGGAGAGACTCCTTATGCAAGTAAAAAGTATTGATAAAGGATTTGGGACCATATATAACGGATGAAAGATAAGTAGTTCCTTAGCTGGTACGCCTAACAATAATTGATGTCAGACTTGGATGCCTTTAATAGAATCAATTCCTGTTATCTACAAGACAAAACTCTGATTAGTCTGGTACTGGCAATTTAATTACCCCTTGTGTAGGCCTAAATAATCTTTCATACCTTTTCAGTAAACACAATTAGATACCATCTTCATTAAAATGGAAAATAAGTGCTAGTAAAATTCAGCAACATTTATGGTCCAAGCTTTGGCAATGGTTCAAGTGTAAAGTCAACAGTGTCAGATGTGTGTATATTGAAGGAACCATATGGAGAGGTCTCCCGAAGCTTTAGATGTGTCGCTAAAGCACAAATTGGTCGCTTTTCTACATTCAATCATTCTTTAGGATGATGGCTGATTCGGAAGGCACGGGTTTGCTGTTAGGTCTGTTTGAAAACAGGCTAATGGCTACACATGTTGTTAGCCATTAGCCGGTTTGAACGTGCAAATAGAGCCACTAGAGTAATACCCACATTCAAGTCAATCGGCTATGATTAACTATAGAGAAGCCAAATGTAGTGACAAGAGAAAATAAAAAGGTTACTCATTTCTCGGTACTGGCGTAGGTGGTATTACTGGCCTTTTTGACTATTTGATTTGATACGGGATTTTTTTTTTGGCTTTGATCCGGACAGTTAGGAATATTTTCTACGTGTCTCTCGTCACAGCATTCCTAAAAAATGTGTATAGTAAATTAAATACGGCACCCCTGAGATTTACCCTAAACCACACACGGCTCTTCCTAAATATTATTACTATACGAAGCTACACATATTTAGTTTTCTGCTAACAGAGTTAACAAAATTAATGAAAGGACGATCATACCCCCGATAAATAAGTTAATCTCTCTCTCTCTCTCTCTCTCTCTCTCTCTCTCTCACACACACACACACACACACGCACGAAGCCAAGCTAAGCACTTCCATCACGATCACCGCCACGGCAGCTCCTTCGAGAAAACATCGGCACCATACCATTTGAGACCGTGATGACACAGTAGGCATTGCTGACCTATGCACCGCCACGGCCTCAGTACTTCCATCATTGGCACATTCAGACGATGACGATGCCTCCTCGCCGTCCAGTTCAGATCCGGTTGACCACCGCAAACGGTGTTTGTGTCTTTGTCCAAATCTCGCCTCTGGCCCAGATCCAACGACCGGCCGCCGTCAGAGTCCTTTCCGTAGTTTGCCAGCAACGGCGCCGCCACCGTATCACCATGCCAGTGACAACTCTCCAGTCAATGGAAGAAAGTGGCAACTCATGCAGCGGCACCGGAGAATAGCCTTCAACCTCACTCTCACTCTTCTGATTTAGATTATTTTTTGAAAAAGATGATGTGGTATGAAAAATGGCGATTTTCATGGTGCCCGGTAACGACTGAATATGCTACAGAGGTAGTGGTGTTTCGGCGCTGCGGCCTGAATCTGGCGGTCGAAGACGACCCATGTACTACCTGGTTACTGTGAAGTTAGTCTCAGCGGGCTATGGTGGTGGAACGACAGAGTTTTATAGCTGTGGTGGTGATACTTTATTGGATCTTAGGAGAGAGAGGGGAAGAAATACCCAGATCTGGGCGCAGATCTGTAAACGCCTTGTTTTCTTAGCGTGCTTTAGCAGAAATCTGGAGTCGCCGGTGCTCTTGGATTGAACAGAATCTGGACGGAAGAAAGAAAGGGAAAGAATTAAGGACACTTTTGGTATATCATAATAAATTTTTGTTGCCCTAAATTTTTTTGACGGTTCCCTAACGAAAGGGGTTTTGTGTAATACAATGACAAACCACAAGTAGGCGGGGAGTAATAATAATATTTAGGTGGAACCTTGCATAATTTAGGACAAATCTCAAGGGTGCCGTGTATAATTTATCCATGTGTATTACAAGAAATAATATTAATAAGTACACTCCGGTTTGGTGAACTTTACGGTGCTGGTCACAATAAACAGACAACAAACACAATAAAGCCTATTAACTGAAGCAAACTACTAAGAAGTGAAGATTGATGAACTACACCAGCTGACTTCGTAGATGATCTTGGAGCATCTCCACTGCTTGTAGAGACATGTCGCACTGTAACTGGCGATCCGGGTCTGGATGCCCCACAGTGACTGATAGCCGAATCGAATAATGAGCTCAAATCATCTCCAAAACCATTACTTTCGTCATAGCACAGTCCCAAGTTGTTGTCAATCTTCAGTTTCCTTCTCATCCTCCAAGCCATTTCTCTCCCAAAAGGGACAAGCCCCGTTAACTGATTATTATCAAGTCTAAGCTCACTAATGGTATTCAGGCTACGGAAATTTGAGGGAATCGATCCACTTAAATGGTTCCCATCTAGATGAAGAACGCGTAAGTTTGGTAAGCGGCCTAGAGACTCGGGTATCTGTCCATGTAAGTTCATGTCCAAGAGGACTAAAGTCGTTAAGTCCTTCAGCCCATCAAACACATTGTATGGAATTGTCGTAGACATCGTTGGATTACCGTTGAGAATCAATGTTTGGAGAGAATTCAAGCTCCCGAGAGATAATGGAAGCGGACCCGACAGGCTATTGTAGCTCAAGTCCATGAAAACAAGGCTGGTTAGGCCATCTATTGCATCCGGAATTGGACCGAGAAGGCGGTTTCCGCCGACGTCAATCTTTATGAGAGAACGGCATCTCCCGAGGGTGGTTGGTATTGAGCCAGTGAGGTGGTTTTGGTTGAGATCGAGCACATTTAAGAGAGGGAAGGTTACTGTGGGGATTGGACCTGTTAACTTGTTGCCACTCAAATCTAAAGACCTCATACTAGTGATCTGACCGAGTGAAACCGGTATTGAACCGTTTAGGTTGTTTTTGTGAAGATCAAGGACTCTTAAATGAGTTAGATTGCCAAGCTCATTTGGTATAGGCCCCACATGCCCGTTCTCCCTAAGAACTAGGGTCTGTAGGTTAGGGCCTAAGCGACCCAAAAAGGTTGGGATGGGTTGAGGGTTGTTGCTAAAACAACGATAGAAGAAAAGAGTCCGAATGTGCGGGAGTTTTGTGATGGAAGGCGAAATGAACGACCGGGTCGGCTCGCATGTCGGGAAGGCCGTGTCGTCTGACAATGCTCCGAACGATAGGGACACTATGTGGTAGACGTTGTCCTTGTCGGGCATGCACTCTATACCATGCCACCGGCCGCGACACACATCGGGTATGTCGGTAGCCCATTCGTTCCCGGTGGCTCTCATAACGTCGTAAACGGCTTCCTGTTCACTGGTGTCGGTCCGGGCTCCGTTGCTGTTCATGGAGAACCCGGTTTGCGGGGCGTCAACTAGGGCCGACGGTACTCTGGAATCTGACGTGGTAACCGTGAAGGGCACACCAATGGGAATGCACATGAAAGTGAAGAGAACTATGGCTTGTAGGGGGAGAAATAGGCTCATTTTGAGATAGAGAATTTGGATCACTCGTTGTCTGGGAATTGAGCATGTTAAATAGGTATCGAAGTTAATGATATGGGCCAGGCTGATGTCTACAACTGATGAATGTGAGGGATGGGTTGGTGAATGGATTGAAGTGAGCTAATTATGGCTTCACGAGAATGAGGAGCAACAGGAATAAATACTCCAAGGTTTTTGAGCACTAAATGTGCCTCACGAGAGTTATACCATCAGATTAGGACTGGTCTGAGTGTTTGGCTGGGTTGGGCCCAACCTTGGGCAGTATTTTGGCAATTGTTCTAACTCGCAACTGCTAAACATGATCCCCCATCATCTTAAAGCTAATTAAGTTCCTTAATTAGAGTAAGCCCTTCAAGTAATTTTGAGTATGGGGAAAATTAAACACCCATAACGTGCCGTGTATGTCTGGTGCAGCTAGAAATTAAAAGTGCCGCTAAGAAGAAGGTCAGAAGTGACACGAAAGAAATAGTATCGTCGTTTAGAGCACTTTTCTTTCTTAATTAGCAACTAATAATGGAATTCAATTGATAGGAAATAAATAGTACTTCTTAGTCTTAAGATGACAATATTCATAGGTAGTAGAATACTTTTTAGGGGACCTATGACCTGTCTATTTCCATAAAACTAATGACAAGAATCCAAATCTATTTCCAAATTCAATTAACAGTAAATGAGATCATTATGAACTCTCAAGATTTTGCATCAAATATGGAATTATAGCTTAAGAATTGAAGAGGTGTCAATATATAGGAGGGTATGCTCAGATCTAACGAGAAGTCATAAGAAATAGTAAGAGATAGTGAAGAAGAAAATTCAAAGACAATGATAGAATGAGAGAAGACAAACCTTGAAGAGGCGGAGGCAGAGCTGGTATATACAGAGGTAGTGGAGGCGAATGCGGCTGAAAGGAGGCAAAATGGGATAGGCAACGATGAGGAGGCAGCCCTCTGGAGGTAGATGGAGTCGGGCACAAGAGAGAGAAGTGACGGGAGCTGTTTAGGAAAATGACTTACGGGTTTTATTTTGATAAGTGGTTTTCCGAGAAATTTGTCTTGTTTTTTCTATGGACCATAAACAAACTCACAAAAAACCGGAAAGTACAAAAAATGTTTTGCGAAAAATACTTTTCGTAAAACAAACAGGGTCTAAAAGTATCTTTAGATTATTTCATATTTTAGCAACATTTGTTCTCACTCTTTTCCATTTGATTAGCCCAAAATGATACCGAAACCAATAGTCTGAACATTCCAAAAGTACAATACACTGAAGACCTAGGGCATCCTTCTATAAAGCACCAAACCGTGGCGGGTTAAGGAGCGTGTTGAAGTTCTATTACGCATTATTAATGCACATTAGTAAGAATTAACCTGCTGCTTTGTTCACTTTTGATTAACAATGTGCTTGGCTTATGATGATTATGGGAAGAAATATATTGTTTTTCACTATTTACTTGTATCCTTCACTTTCAACATAAAAATTGGAGAGAACTTTCAAGTTATAAATTCTTTACTTGGATAACCTTTTCATATCATTTCTGTTGATCCGAGGGTAGTGCAGAAGACTCCATATATAAGCAAGTACAGGTATGGAATAGGATCTGGGACCACGTATAGTTCCTTAGTCAAAATAGAAGCTCTGATTCTACAGAGCCATTGGTTAAAAGGTTGCTTAACATTTTAAACACGAATAAGGTCGCAGGTTTGAACCTCATGGGTGTTTGGCATAATAGAATTCTGCAATTGTCGCCAAAATAGAAGCTCTGATTCTACAGAGCCATTGGTTAAAGGTTTTGCGGGCTAAGCTAGAATGCAACAAAAGACCAATAACCCAAAGGCCCTGTCCCCAGAGCACCCAATCAGATACATTCCAACTTGGGAGCAGGGCTAGGAAGAGGTTCAAGACAACTGCGTAAATTGCATGAAGCCAGTTCGCCCTACTTTTTGGGTAAGGATTTTCTCACAACCAAGTGTTGCGTTGACGCGCGCACACGCGCGTGTGTGTGTGAGAGAGTTATGAACCAAGTTGTTAATTATTTCATAAAAAACAAAATACAAATAAATTAACATTGCGTATAAAATATGTGTTTTTTTAGTGCTAGTAGAAACATGTACCATGATAAAAGAACAACATCAGAATATACATCTAATTACTAGTATATGTGTTAAATTGCCAACTATATATGTATGAAAAAAATGAACCTAATTTTTTTTTATATTAAGAGTATAAATATATCATGGAGAAAAAAGTCAAGTTACATCAAGCCGATATAAGGCAAGTAAACCGACGCACGGATGACATCATCATCTAATAAGAATCACAGTAAAAGAATTAGCCTACAAATACATGTTACAGATTAAATAATAAAAGATAAAGAAGTAACAAATTATAGGGATAACTAAACAAGCATTAAAAAAAAAGCAAAACAGAATAGGTACATTTTTGCATTAAATCAGCAAGCCTTCGTTGTTGCCATTAGGCCATTACAAACAGTCACACACCTGTTGCCGAGTCAATATTCACATTCCATCCCCGCCGTTGACCATCGGAGCTTAGCCATTGGTTACACCCCCCCCCCCCCCCCAACAAACCACCACCAGAAGCAGACCTACTACCAGTAGCGGAGGCAGGGGGGCACAACGAGATAGTTAATTATGTAATATGTTGCTCTAAACATTTAAGCTATTAGAGAATATGCTCAATAATGCTATCATGCTTTCTTGTAACGACAACACATTAATTTTTAGCGACGAAAGAAAAGCGTGGACAAACTTATCAAGGCATGAGTTTAGGCATATTCTTATTGCTACACACATGCGCACATACATACGTATATATGTATAAAGTGCCCACCCCGCTCAACATTTCTAGCTCCGCCACTGCCTACTACCACACCACCATATTTACCAATGCCAACCACCACACGTCCGCCTTACAACCCAACAAACCCTACACGGACGCAGTTATACCTTCCGCCGCCAAGCAAACACAAGACATGTTGGCACAAAGGGAGTGGAGGGAAACAACCCTAGGAGAAAAAGCCCTTATAACCCCTTTTCCTTGCAACCCAACCATTGGAACTTAACAAACCCTACACCAATGAAGTAGCACATTCTACCACTAAGCAAACACGAGACCTTCTAGCACAAGAGGGTGGGGGAACAACTCTAGCAGAAAAAGCCCTTGTAATAGACTCCTTATCCAAACGCGAACCACCGGCACCACCACGCCCGTCACAATTGAGAAACCGACCACCAACCCTTTACCCATCACCCCTGGATCTTAGTCTTACTCAAACTAACCCTTCAATTCCATCCAACCACATACCGAGACCATCATAGTAAACCAGCTCCACCCGACAGATCAACCCATCCTCAGCAAGTAAAAGCACTGCCACATCCCAGGAATAGTAGATAAACTCACAAGGCATAACAAGAAAAAGTAAACAAGAAACACCGAGGCTACCACACCACTACAAACCGGAGGGACCTAGTGGTGGTGGTGAAAATTGAAGGAGAAATAAGTTTGTGTTTAAAAAAAGATAGTGATTCTGTGTTTTTAGAGAGAGACTCTCTCAACTCATTAGAAGTACCCACCCTACCCTGTATTTAATAGGACCATTCAAAAAAATGAATCTAATTGTTAAGTGAGATTTCCATTAAACATAATAACGTTTGATTGAAAACGTGATTTAAAATCACGTTTTCTTAACTTGAAATCTCTCTTTGAAAGTGAGATTTTCATTAAATATAGTAACGTTTGCTTGAAAACGTGATTTGAAACGACGTTTTTCAGTTTAAAATTTTTTTTTGAAAATGAGATTTTTAAAAATGAATTAGATAGATAAATAAAATTAAAAATAAAATAGATAAATAATTAAATATTAAAAAAAATTATTTAAGACAAAAACTCCGGTAACGTCCGACTGACTCACATCTTCTAACTAGCAAAATCTCTTTACCTGGGACCCAACTGCTACACAAATCACAGTGGAACAGACCATCAAAAGCATAGCCGTCGTCATATCCATACGATCAATTCCCCAGAAGTCTCCAAAGTCACGTCAATCCGCACTTTGCCTAATAACAATAATAGGAAAAGGTTCGGACTTCGGAACTAAAAGAAGCCCTTTACGCCTTTTCCGTTGCTTCTTCTCGAAGTACTCGAATCACTACGGTGATAAGCAAGTTACCTATCACACTCTCATAAGCAGATCACTCGCACTTAACAAACCGCTCTGACTCAGCTTATAAGCACTACCACTTATCACCTGCCCTTTCTGTCCAAACCTCCCACTCCCAACCCCCACGCGCTCGCATGACACAGACCCTAAACATTTCCCACGTGTCAAATGTCCAACCGCCATGCCCGACACGTACATTAGATTTCACTTTCCTATGTCTTAAGATTCGATCAACGCTCCTTAAAGCGCGTTCACTTCCAGCAGTTGTCATTAATTTCCGTTGAAAGCTCTCTCTCTCTCTCTCTCTCTCTCTCTCATGTAGTTTCAGACTTGCTATAGATAGAGAGAGAGAGGGGAGAGAAAACACTTACAAAAACCGACCGTCCCCCACGCCCACGCCCACGCCCACCCCCGCCGCCTAGCCCCTCCCCCTACCTCGTCGTTGTTCACGTCTTTCTGCAAATCTCATATTTGTATTTGTTGGATCAGTCAATTGCAGAAGGTATGTTTCATTTTGTGTCTGTGTATGTAATTTATCTCTGTCTATATGTAGAAGTGAATTGTTGGAAGGTGTGTGTGTGTGTGTGTGTGTGTGTGTGTGAATTTGATTTGATTTGGTTAGAAAATTGGTTGGTTTCGATGGGTTGAGAAAACCCTAATTGGATTTGTTTTGTGGAGTGTGAAGTGTTGGATTACTGGAATTCGGTGGATCTGCGGGGTTTGGTTGGACAGAGATGTCTTCGTTGAGCAGAGAGCTTGTTTTTCTGATACTTCAGTTCCTAGATGAAGAGAAATTTAGAGATACCGTTCACAGGTTAATTTTGGAAACTTATATATTTTTTTTTATTTGGTTTTTTTCTTTTTGTGATGGGGTTTTGGTGATGATTCTCGGTGTTTTTTTTATTTTTTATTTTTAATATGAAGGTTGGAAAAGGAGTCCGGGTTTTACTTCAACATGAAGTATTTTGAGGATTCTGTGGCGAACGGTGAGTGGGATGAGGTGGAGAAGTATCTATCTGGGTTTACCAAGGTTGATGATAACCGTTACTCTATGAAGATATTCTTTGAGATTCGAAAGCAGAAATATCTTGAAGCTCTTGACAAGTAAGTAGTGTTTTAGAGATTTTAATTTGATTTGGGGAATTGTTGGTTTAATTGTGGAGGTATTTGATGTTTCGTTTATGCGTGTTTTTTGCAGGAATGATCATGGAAGGGCTGTTGAGATTCTGAGAAAGGACTTGAAAGTGTTCGCCAATTTTAATGAAGATCTTTTTAAGGAAATAACACTCCTTCTGACGTTGGGGAACTTTAGGTACAAGTGAATTTGTTGTTTGGTGAATTTACGGTGCTTAAAATGATGTTGACTTTAGTTCGTGCCAGATTTTGTTTCATGATGAATGCTTTGGTGAAACATTATCTTAAAAAGGAAAAAAAAAGGGGAATATGGAAAAAAGGCTGAGCTGCATGTACAATTTCACTTGAAACATGGATTCTATGGCGTGCCGTAAACCAATAGACGGGGAGGGAGTTTGGGAGGTTATGCGGGGTTATTTAGATAGTTTTGGTGACTTTGGTCAACGTTTTGAATTAGTAACTTTGGAGTGCAGACTTGTTCTTAGTACATTGAGGATGCCTGGAATAAGTGTCATGGAGAATTGGATTAATCTTGGTGATGTTTCCCACTATTTTGGTTTCCCTTTGATTGTTTGAGTTGTCTTTCACGTGACATCGATGTATTTATCTAATTCAAGTCTTAGGGAGGCAGAGATAAGCGGTCAATAGTTGGATCCTTAGACTTTTGAGCTTTGAACTTACTTTGATGCCTCGATTGACTTTTGTTCGCATGATGGAGGTGCAAATAGGAGTTATCAACTGCTTATCAGTTTTTGTACGTTCTTAGATGAATTTTGTGGAAAGTGTACATGGTTCGTTTTTGGATGGAGGCCGTAGAACTGCTGTGCTAGAGGAGCAAAAATTTTGGCGCCTTAGATTTTTGTATGAACTTGCAACAGTCAATGTTTTCCTCACACAGACTATATGTTTGCCGGACATTATATTTAACTCCTTGTTGACGGACTAAAATTTTTACTTCAGGGAGAATGAACAGCTTTCTAAGTACGCAGACACTAAGTCAGCTAGGGCTATTATGCTTGTAGAGCTCAAGAAATTGATCGAGGCGAATCCCCTCTTCCGTGATAAGCTTCAGTTTCCTACCTTAAAGAACTCAAGGTTACGGACATTAATCAATCAGAGGTAATTTGAGGGAATGATTCTTTTTGATACCTTAGAATGTCTTCATCAGTTGATTGATAACAATTTAGAAATTTTTTTTTGTGATTGCAGCTTAAATTGGCAACACCAGCTCTGCAAGAATCCAAAGCCTAATCCTGACATTAAGACCCTCTTCGTGGACCATACCTGTGGTCAACCAAGTGGTGCCCGGGCTCCATCACCTGTCACGAACCAGTTAATGGGTACCATGCCTAAAGTAGGTGGTTTCCCCCCGCTAGGTGCTCATGGTGTAAGTCCACAAGAAAACAGCTACATTTGTCTAAGCATTTGGGAAATTTTCCAATGGGATTCCGTTACTATTATTTTTCATCTACACTGCTGTTCATATCCATCTATCGTTTTCAGCCATTCCAGGCCGCACCAGCACCACTTAATACTTCTCTTGGAGGATGGATGGCTAACCCATCCTCTGTGCCACACCAGGCCATTTCTGGGGGGCCCATGGGCGTAACTGCTCCTAATGTCGCAGGTATTAACTCTTTAATGCAAGTGCCATGCATTTAGTATTTCCGATTGATGGTTTTCTCTGTGCATGAAAGGAAAGAGAGGATGAGGAAAAAACTTGGTAATTGTGCATAATTATGAGAGTTCCTTTTGATATTTATAAGGTTTCAACCCCTTCTTGTGCCTCTCTGATCTCTTGCTAAAGTAGCTTAATAATAGCAAATTGTGGACTTGCAATTGATATTCCATAGCTATGAGCCTTTGTTGCTAGACTAAATCCGTTTTACTCAGTTTATGGAGAGATTGTCAATTAACACAAGGTTTTTCTTGTCAGTTTCCATATCGAGTAGTATACATTGTTGAAGAGGATGTATACTGTGTCTTATTCTATTCTGCTGAAGTAGTGGTGTAGTACTCTGTTTATTATTTTTAAATGTAAGAAGTTGGAAATTGTTGTGGAAATGAATCATAGCCTTCACCAATTAAATAGTATAGGGTGTACAATGCGCAAAATGAGTGAGATTTTTTGTTGAGAAATGTATGAGACTACATATTTTGACCCGGCATCTTTAGGGATTAGCTGAAGTAACTCATATTATAATCCAAAGATACTCAAGAGCATGACATAACGTGGCATGTTCAGAAGCGCCATCCGTTGCCCTCTGCCTTTAAAAAACAGTTTTTCACTCACGTTCAGAATGAGTAACAAGTGTAGGTTTGATGAGAAACTGATGAAATCTTGAAGCACTATCTATCCATTCTTATATTTTGAGAGCAAACAGATTTGATGCTTCATGAATAAGGCAATAATTGATGTGTCATGGGATACTCATTGTTCTGCGTGTAGGGATGGATTACAACCGTAATTTAGTCAAGTGACAGAAGGAATCAGTTTCCATTTCTTAGTTTATACATGATCTTTATTTCCTTCTGTTTTACCTTTCACCTTTCCGTCCTCTTCCCTTTAGATTGATCTTGACCATCCCATCTGTTCAAAGCATACAACAAATTCCTCCTTTTACCCTTTTTTGTTCTTCCAATTTGCTTTGTTAAAGCATATGTCACTTCCCACCTATTTTTTAAATGTTTAATTGAATGGATACAGTTTTTTGTTCTTTGTTTCCATCAAATTTTTGAGATACAGTTCTTTTTTTCTTCTTAATCTTGTTACTATGCGAGGTTTGCTTTTAACTCAGGTTTTCTTCTCTTAGCCATGTCTGTTTACTCTATTTATATCTGCATGTTGTAGTAGCATCTATGCTAAAGCGTCCTAGGACTCCCCCTTCTAACAATCCGGCAATGGACTTTCAAACTGCAGATTCTGAACATGTGCTGAAGAGGTCAAGACCTTTTGGAATATCAGATGAGGTGTATATTCCATTCAGTTTACCATTCCCATAAATACTCCACAAGTGTATAAAACCTTGATGAGAATCGGGGGCACTATTTACTATTTTATGTTAGCTATATTCAACATATACTGCTGTTTCTGATGTTGCACTTTCACAGACTTCAGATTTCTTTTGATGGTTTGACTAATTGATTATTCTTGTTCTGGGGCCTCTGTAGGTTAACATTATGCAGGTTAACATACTGCCCGTCACATATCCTGGCCTGAGCCATGCCCACACCTCATATTCTTCTGATGATCTGCCAAAGGCCGTTGTTGCAAATTTGAATCAGGGTTCTGCTGTCAAAAGCATGGATTTTCACCCAGTGCAACAAACTTTGCTTCTTGGTTAGTTCCAGTCTTAAATATTCTTAAATCAACTAGAACCCTTTTCTTTTTTTTGGCTTACATTTGTTTTATTTGATTTTTGTTTCAGTTGGAACAAACATCGGTGATATTGCCATATGGGAGGTAGGTAGCAGGGAGAGGCTTGCTTTTCGAAATTTCAAGGCTTGGGACCTTGGAGCATGTTCAGTGGCTCTGCAGGTAAGATTCGTTGTCCCCTGATTTCTTTGGCATGGATCTCCCTTCATTTCTCTATATCCAAGCAGAAGGCTTTATTACCCTTTGTTTGTGTAGGCATCTCTGGCAAATGAATATACTGCATCGGTGAACCGCGTGATGTGGAGTCCTGATGGCACCTTGTTTGGTATATGCTCCTTATTCCCCCTATATTAGAATACAATTTTGTGATTTCAAATTACTTCCAATTTTGAAGTACTTTAGCAAGGCAAACTCTTCTTCCTACAAATTTCCGTCTCGGAATAGTTTAGACTTTAGAGTGAAGCACGGAGCGAAGTATTTAGAAGAGCTACTGAGCTTCTAGTTGTGAGTTCTGACAGTTTTAAGCTCTGGGTTCAGGTGTTGCATACTCGAAGCACATCGTGCACTTGTATTTGTATCATGGTGGTGATGATGTACGGGACCACCTAGAGGTTTGTCGTACATAAAAAATTTCCATAAATATCCGACTGATCTTGTGGAGTAATTGGTATCATTTTTTTGTCTCTGACTACACGTGATTGATTGCTATCTTATGTGAATTCTGGCAGATAGATGCTCATGTTGGCAGCGTTAATGATCTTGCGTTCTCTCACCCCAACAAACGGTTATGCATCATAACCTGCGGAGAAGATAAGGCTATCAAGGTTTGCTTTCGTGAGCAGTTACGTCTGATGTATGATTATGCTGTGGACTGCAATCATAAGCTTGTGACTGTGCAGGTCTGGGATGCTGTTACCGGTTCAAAGCAGTACATTTTCGAGGGTCATGAGGCACCTGTGTATTCTGTATGCCCGCATTACAAGGAAAACATTCAGGTAATTGGTAGTCAAAGGCTTGTTTTGTTCTCCTTATTGAGGTAATTAACTTGAGGCATGCATGAAAATGTAGATTTTGTTGGTTATATCTCTTATTTTTACGAGGATAGTGGATCTTTTGTCGAACAATGAGAAAAGAAATGGGTCTAGATCTGTGATCCTGTGCTAAAGCTTGCTAAAGGCACGTCAATAGCTTATTTCTCTCCTGCTCATCTCTATGTCGACGGTGATAAAACAGTATCAGCAAAGCTTGGGATACAGGCATATGGAGCAATAGGGAACCGAACTTGGTTAAGGGACATGGTTTTATTTTGCTTGATTAGGAATGGAATTACATCGAGGGGCTTCGTGATAATAAGTAAGAGCTTACTGAAAATTGTTCCTAACCTTTTATATTTCTTGACCAATGCACTGCTTTCTTGAGCAGGTTTATGTTTTTCCCTGTGTGTCGGGGATGCTAGAGGATAACTTTAATAGTTAATTGGTTTTCTACCTGTTTAACTTTATTTTGCTTACTGTAACTTGCTTTCATACTGCTCTGTTAAATTAAGTACGAAACCGTGAAACATAACCTTAACTAGGGTTCAAAGAATTTCCAGTCCTTTTTTTCCATTTGGCCATTAGATTGATATGTTTCCCATAATGAAATGTCCTTTTTTTTTTGCTTTATATGTAGTTCATATTCTCAACAGCCGTTGATGGGAAGATTAAGGCATGGTTATATGATAGTATGGGCTCAAGGGTTGATTATGATGCACCTGGTCGTTCGTGTACAACAATGGCCTATAGCGCTGATGGGACAAGGTAAGACAGGATTTACCTTTTTTTACTGATTTTAGTCCATTAACTTGTCGTTTTGGTTGGCGTACTTTAAGTTATGCTATCAACATCTCTGTCTCATTGGTTATGGACAAACTGCAGGCTGTTTTCCTGTGGAACCAGCAAGGATGGGGAATCGTACATTGTGGAGTGGAATGAAAGTGAAGGTGCCGTAAAACGAACGTACCATGGTCTTGGGAAGCGTTCTGTGGGAGTTGTGCAGTTTGATACGACGAAGAATCATTTCTTGGCTGCTGGTGATGATTTTCGGATCAAGTTTTGGGACATGGATAATGTTAACGTTTTAGCAGCTACTGAGGCAGAGGGTGGATTACCGGTAAAAAGCTAGATTGGATCTCTTCCAGACCGGCTTTCGAGATAAGCTTTGGATTGTGTTCTAATTGGTGTTATGTTTCAATTTCAGGCTTCGCCTTGCATTCGGTTCAACAAGGAAGGTATGCTTTTGGCTGTATCAACAAGTGAAAATGGTGTTAAAATTCTTAGCAATTCAGAAGGTATACGGCTTATTCGTTCCATCGAGCATCGTGGACTTGATGCTTCTAGAGTTGCTTCAAAGGTATGTTTGATATACAAATTTTGTGAGATGACTTTACTTTAGATGTGCTTCTTAACATGCATTTTACGTGTTGCAGGCCCCCGTTATTGGCACATTTGGATCTCCCAGCTCAGTTGCTGGATCAAGCATTGGTTTCACAGATAGGAATGCACCAGTGACAGCTATGGTTCCACTGGTAAGCATTGGATACCATTGACACCTGGATAAGCAGGGTGCTTCTAGATCATCTTAGGCACTTGCATCTGCTGTAGTGTACTTTGAATTGTTAACTAGCTTGTAAGTCTACTATTTCATTCTGTCTGCGTTGTTGACTGATTAACTTCCATAATTCTAGATTGGGGATAGCCGAAGTTTGCCGGATGTGAAACCCAGGATGACAGAGGAGCTGGAAAAGTCCAAGATTTGGAAGCCGACAGAACTGAGCGAACCCTCTCAACTCCGTTCTCTCAGGCTTCCTGATAGTTTACTATCAGTTAGAGTACGTGTCTCGTAATTTTTTGCCGTTTATTGACATGCTTATATGTGGTATGCACATGCGCATGTGCGGCACGTGTTTTGTATTCTCCTGCCAGAATATCATCAATGCGATGTTTTTGGTCTCTTCTATTTGGAGTACGGGACGGGCTTGTGGGGAACTTTTAGTTTCTTTTCCTTTTTGTTTATAGTTGTACAATACCTGCTTGGTTCCTACTCTTTTTCTAATGTGTGAAGGGTTCTAAATTTGCCATTTCCTAGTATGTGGAGAGACAGAATCCAGGAGTCAGACATTGACTTTTAAAGCAATGATATACATGTTGGTTCCACTCTTTCAGAGCATATGATGACTTGATATAATGACATGATATTAGAGCTCATGATTGTGCAAGGTCTTGAGTTCGATTCTTTCCACTTGCATCTGTCCCCAATTGTATATATCTCATTGATTGGCTAGTTCGTTTGTTGTGTTTGTGCACTTGGTGGTGGTGCACCTCGATTTGTTTCTTGTTGATCTGGGCCTTGCACGTGAGGAGAGTTTTTAAGCAATGATAAACATACTGGGAATGGTAATTTGACTTTGTCCATGTTATTCTATACTTGTATTCTTAGCAGCAGATCATATCTTCTGCTACATCATCCAGAGGGTAATGATAAAAGTGAAGAAAAATAATAGTTAACAATTTAAGTGTACAATATGCTCTCTATAGCGTTCTTGTGGGTGTTCTGCATGTGCAGACTAGATCTGAGCAGCTTATGAATCTAGGCATCCCACCTGTCGCATGGTAGCATTTTTTTCCCCTTACTTTTTGAGTTTCCTTGATTTGTTAATCGTTCAAATTGTATAATTCAGATTATTAGGCTGATTTTCACAAATTCGGGGGGTGCCGTATTGGCATTAGCATACAATGCCGTGCACAAACTTTGGAAATGGCAGAGGAATGAGCAAAACTTGACTGGAAAGGTATTGCTACATTTTTCTTTATTGAATTGATTTGCTTTTTATTGTTGTGCTCGATGTGCTTTCCCTAACAAAAGCTTTGCCAACTGTAGGCAACCACCAGCGTACCACCACAGCTATGGCAACCTTCTAGTGGGATATTAATGACCAACGATATAAGTGAGACAAACCTTGAAGATGCTGTTCCGTGCTTTGCGCTTTCGAAGAATGATTCTTATGTTATGTCAGCATCTGGAGGAAAAATTTCCCTATTCAACATGATGACCTTCAAGGTACTAGCAATTTTTAGGGAGAGATGTCCAGTTAGTTTGCAACTTTGAAGATCTGCTGAGCGTCACTGTTTGTTTCTGCAGACAATGACAACATTCATGCCCCCACCACCTGCCGCAACATATTTAGCCTTCCATCCGCAGGACAATAACATTATTGCCATTGGCATGGAGGATTCTTCAATACAAATCTACAACGTTCGAGTTGATGAGGTCTTTAACTATACCGACTCTAGATCCATATGATACTTTAGAAACGGTGATCAAAACATCTTAGTTGCGATGTTATTTTGCAGGTAAAAAGCAAGCTTAGAGGTCATCAGAAGAGAGTAACTGGCCTGGCCTTCTCCAATGTCCTAAATGTTCTTGTATCATCGGGAGCTGATGCCCAGGTACATTTGGTTGACTATGTTGAACTTTAAATTTGGATTTGCCTTTTCTCAAGAAAAGGAAAAACCCTGCTACAAAATACAAATTGTTAGAGCCTTGTTTACAGAAGAGCTTTACGAAGTAGTTTTCTTAGAAGGAGAATTGAAGATGCAAAAGTCCTAGTCTCAATGAATTAGCGTTTAGTCGTTTACTCTATATTGTGCATGATTTATGAGAGTTGGAGGGACTTGAATGATGTATGGCGTAAAATATGTAATTACTTTGATCTTTTATTTTTCAGCTGTGCGTTTGGAGCACAGATGGATGGGAGAAACAGGCTAGCAAATATTTACAGATTCCTCCTGGACGGGCATCAAGTCATGTTGGGCAGACCCGTGTTCAATTTCACCAGAATCAAACACATGTGCTAGTTGTCCACGAAACACAAATAGCCATCTACGAGGCACCAAAGCTAGACTGCATTAAGCAGGTGCATTACTTTCACTAAAATGTTTGGATTTTCATTTCTTTAGTTGTTTTTGTTGGTTTCACTTTCCACTTTTATATTTTCCTATGATGCAGAGCCTTTAGTTAGTAGTTGCCATGCTCAGTATTATTGCGAGGATAACATAGTTTTATATGCAGCATGTTATTGTGCTTCTGTTGAACATGTTGTGTGCCTGAATTACTGCTTTTAAAGTTTGTGAGGAGAACCAGGGCATCCTTTTCCAGAGAGGAAATCTTCTCATGATTCAAGTTTAGTATGTCTTGCACTTCTCTGTTAGCAAGTGATATATGCATGCTCAAAATGTGCAGTGGATTTCGCGGGAATCAAGTGGTTCTATTACAGATGCTACATATTCATGTGACAGCCAATCAATATACGCATGCTTTGAAGACGGGAGTGTGTGCATCCTCACTGCCACAGCACTAAGACTGAGGTGTCGGATTAACCCCAGCGCTTATTTACCTTCTACTCCCAGGTGTGTGTTAATATAACTTCAAGCAGGCAAACAAATGAATCAAATAATGTCTTTTGCCTCGCTAATTTTTTATGCTCTCTGACAGCTCTAGGGTGTATCCTCTTGTCATTGCGGCTCATCCAACTGAATCCAATCAGTTCGCTCTGGGGCTCACTGATGGCGGGGTTCACGTGCTCGAGCCCCTTGAATCAGAAGAGAAGTGGGGCATGCCACCGGTTGAAAATGGTGCAGGCCCTAGCGCCAACCTTGCTGCTGCCGCTAGTTCAGATCAACCGTCAAGGTGACAGTAATGACTGCATCAGAGTACCTCACAGATAGCTTAGCTTTGTAGGATACACATCTCAGAGAGATGACATATAGGTTTGTTCAACTTTGGTGTCTATAAATAGGGATGCCGATCTCGCGTATATAAGATAATGTGATAAAAGGTCACAGGTGCTTTCGTTAGGTGAAGAGAAGATGTGGGAGGACTTGGGGTTTAGGGTCAACTTGGAGAAAATAATGCATCTCTCAGCGCTTTTGTAAGGTTCCTTATGTACTTGTAGGTGAACGAATGTTTTCTTCCTTTACTTATCTCGCCATCAATATATAAAGTTTCTCTTTTAAAATATGAACTTGCAATTTTGCTCGACTGCACGCCTGAATCGGAACATAGTTTGACTGTTTTAAACCCTCTGGTTCTCAGTCAATCTAATTTCGCTTCCGGTCATATATGCAACTGCCCAGTTTAGCTTAGGGATGGCAATCACAACTCGAATCTATTAGTCCGTTCAAATCTGCCAGCTTAAAAGTCATCATCTAAACCCACCCATTAATTCATTTGGTCTCAGTGGGTCAGTTGTTGGTGCTGGACTGGAACCAGGTTTTTATGTTTCTAAAGCAGGGTATTAAAATTCAGAGTACAGTCTGAGGAGTAATGGTAGAGATCATGACCTTTTGTTGGAAAAGGTGATGTCATGTTTTTTTTAAGCTGTGTCCTTGAATTTTACTTTGTAGTAATAATAGTTGCAGTAGTGTGTGTGATGAGTAATGATGGCTGTCACAACTTAAGTTCAGCAGTGAAAGATCACATAATTACAAACTTGTAAATTGCGTTTGAGGTGTGTAAGGGGTGCGAACTCTAATTATAATTATAAATTACCCGTGTAAATATTTTTAAGAAATTAATAAATCCTGAAGTCTTCGGTATAATCTTTCTATATATATATATATATGTGTGTGTGTGAGTGTGTGTGTGTGGTTAAATGGCTAATTTTTTCTTTCCTTAAATTAACCTTTTCTAATTGATTTTTTCATAAAAGGTTAAGAGTGAGTAAGGGTATTTTTGACTTATAACATTTTTTTCACTAAATATCCTTTTTAAATTAGAATGTTATTTAAAAATGAGGGTGTTTTTCTGCTGCTTCTTATAGGATATCAAGCCGCTTTCCTTTAAATACCCTTATAGGATATATATATATATATATATATATATATATATATATATATATATATATTAGAGTTAAGGATTGTTTTGACTTTTGATTTAAAAAAATTCATTAAATATTTTTAATAAGAGTGTAATTAAAAAATAAGGGTGTTTTGACTTCTCATATGATATCAAGTCTCTTTTGTTAAAATATTTTTATTAGAATATATATTATTGCAACTTTTATTTTATATATATATATATATATATATATATATATATATATATATATATATATATATATATATATATATATATATATATATATATATATATAGAAACTTATGAAAATCTTAAATTTCAGCATGCTCTCTAATTATTGAAAAATTTTATATCAAACTCTACCATCTCCATTCACATTAAAAACTAAACTACCTTAGAGTAATTAGATCTTCTCCATCGTATTTGATTAAAGGAAATAACTTGCAGAAGTTCTCTGTAGCCTTTTGTGAGAAATGTAATATACCTAAGCTAAATTGAATATTGTCAAAAACTCAATCTTTTTTAATTTTGTAGTGTTTCATATTTGTATGCTGATGCATATGCTACATATTAGAATTATTCTGCATGTATATAAATTTCAATACAAACATATTAGTATATTAAAAATATCGTAAACATGAAGTCTAATTCTAGATTTGAATATGGACATATTGGTATAAGGAAGCTAACGTAAAACTGAAATTTTAGGATTTTTTTTATATGCATATATAATCTTGACTAAAGTTAAATGGCTAATCCTCTCTTTTTTTCGTAAGATACCCTTTTTAAACTGAAGACTTCATAAAAAATTAGTGTTGATTAGGGGTTTTCTTTACTTGAAACTTTTTTTCACATCAAATACCCATTTTGAATTAGAGTGTTATTTAAAAACAAAAGTGTATTTGGCTTCTCTTAAGATATAAAAAAATCTTTCCTTAAAACACCCGTATAGGAATCTATGCTTTACTTAGAGTTAAAGGTTGTTTTGCCTTTTGGTTAACAAAAAAAAGAAAAAAAAATCTTATGAGAACTTATAAAATCACCCTTGAACTTTTGCACATTCTTTCATTACCGAAAAATTTCTATCAAAACATATCGCTTCCATTCACGTTAAAGTTAAATACCTTAGAGTTACTACATCTTCTCCATCAATTTCGATTCATGAGAACAAATTATAGAGAACAATGTTTTCTATAGCCTTTAAGAATAAACATAATCTACCTAAACTAAATTGAATTTTTTATATAAAAATTTAATTCTTTTTTAATTTTGTACTACATATTTGTATATTGATGTGTATGCTACAAATCTGAATAATTATGCATGTATATATATTTCAATGCAAATATAATCGTACGTTCAAACTATCATATAACTAAAGTTTAATTTTAGATTTTAATTATGGACATATTGGTGTAAAAAAGTTATCGTAAAACTAGACCTTTATAAATTTTTAAATGCATAAGAATTGCTAGATCATACAGCTCTGCTCTTAATTATAACTTGAGTTTGTGGCAAGTACATAATCATATATTCGTATAAGAGTTATTGGAATACCTTTATTTGCATGACAAGATATCCTTCATATGCTTATCATCTTTCTATGATCCATTGTATCCTGCGATATCATATTTTTACATGATAATATGTTTTTCATATTGCCTTCGTATATTTTCTGATAAAGACTCTAATTTATTTCAGCTCAAATGATTAATAAAATTTGTTGAGCTTAAAAACTCTCAAGTTTTGATATGCAAAGGGTTAAATATAATATCCCAAATAATATATAGCTAATTATTTTAATTCTTGGGCTACTTTTAAAGTTTTAATAATATTTTGGAATTGCTTTTGAATAAGTAACATATTTTTAGGGGCCTTTGGAGTAATTTATCAAGTTTAGAAAAATAAAAAGACAAGTTAGTTTGTGTTTTATCGATAAATTGAGTCTGGTAGAGGAGAAGAAAGAGAAAATTAGGGTTTGAGAATTTCAACCTTCTAGTCACAGTTGGTAAGTGATCGATCTTAAACCTTAATCAAAATACAATTGATTTGAAGATTTCAATCTTAGTGGTTGATTTTATTAAGGGCTAATTACACCCATGTCCCTGAGGTTAGGGAGTAATTACAGTCAAGGACACAAAGTTTTAAAATGTAACATTCCGTGACCAAAAGTGTTTCAAATGTATCACGCGTGTCCATCTGTTAGGGTTCCGTTAAAAAATTATACTTTTTGGCTGATGTCACCATTATGTATTTTTAAAATGACAATAATGCCCTTATACTGTATATACCCTTATACACCTGGTTTTTTTTTTTAATAACAAAATTAAGAATCAACTTTTTTTTAAGTCTTTCTTTTTCTTTTTTTTAAAGTCTTTCTTTTTCTGTTTATGCCTGACTGAGATTGATCACCGGTGTCAAGACCACCGGTGCACCATCACCAAAGCCACACCAAACCACCGAATAAGCACAAACATTGGCATTATCGCAGCGCCGCCGGGCCCTAATCCATAACCTAAGACCCAATCACCCTATCACAGCACCGCCGGCATCATCGTAACACCGCCGGTACCTTAATCCACAGTTGGGTGGTGCACAGAAACCCCAAATCTTACCTTGCCTCCCCTGTTCATTACAATCACAACCCTGTAAAGACGAATTCCACATATCAAGGACAACGCTTCGATTCTGTCCGCAAATCTATTTGAGTCAGGTGGTGCACAGAGATCCGGACAACGCTTCGATTATGTCTGCAAATTGAGGTGATAGCGCCAAAGATGAAGTTGCCGTCGACTGTCGCAGCATTTCGATTAAAAAGGCCGAGCTTCGAAGATCTGCTTCAGAGTTAAGGTTTCAAGAGACTTGTTTCAGTCGCGGTTCATCGACGCCGGCAGCTTCTCCCCGCACCACTCCACCACGCCGGCAAGCCCCTCCCACACCCACGCTGCCAACAATCCCTTCGCAAACCCACACAACCGGCAACTCTCTCCCTCTATAATGCGACGATCTCGCGCGCCACAACTAGTTGTTGCCTCGCCGTGGTTGGTTGGCCGTGATCTCTTCGATCTCGCCGCCACAACTGGTTACTGCCTCGCCATGGCTAGTTGGTCGTGATCTCACCAATCTCGTTCTCTACATCGCGATAGGGAATGGGAGGCCCAACAGTGGTAGGGTGGAGGTAAGGTGGTAGCAGCCGTGGGGTGGTGTGCGGGGTGGTGGGGGAGAGAGAGAGAGAGAGAATTTAATAGAGAGAGAAACTATGATTGTCCTAAACTTTTAATATGGTAGCATTTGAATTTTAAGAGAATAAAAAGTTTCTAAGTCAAGGACATTAGACAAGAACACAAAGTTTTTAATGAAGTAATGACATTAGAAAAAAAAAAAATAAGGTCCCAACTGAGGGGTAATACAGTCTTTTCATCAAAACCGTTAGGATTTTTAGGGTTCCGTTTGGTCAACGGACATAAGTGTAATTTGTCCAAACTATTGTCCTTGCCTATAATTATCCCAAACCTGAGGGACATAGGTGTAATTAGCCCTTTTATCAATTAGGTTTGATGCTTTCGGAAGGTTACCCAACTTTGCAAATCTTGTAGCGTGAATTGAGGTAAGGGTTTTATGTACAGATCCGCGTCATTATCATTATATCACGTTTTTTCGATTCTGAATCAATTATAGAATTTATCTTTCATCAAAATTATCATTAAATTGCTTTGATTTGTTATCACTTATTGTTTACCGAATCGGAGTTCTACCCATCTTAGAATTTTTCATTCACCGTTTGCTGTACACACTGTTTAGCTCGTTGTCCCTTTTTACTCCAGTAAGCCGTACTGACTTTGCAGTGCACGCTGTTAGCTCGTTGCCCTTTATCCAGTTAGCCGTACTCATTACATCTCTTTTTCTGTAGTTGCCCAAGTGATATTCTAAACTACAATCATTGCCCCCATCATTAATTGCCTTAAGGAAATTCATATTCTTTGGTTAGAAGCACGCCCAGCCGTCCAATGGAAAAAGTGGCTTTGCCACATGTCACTTTTTAGTTGATGTAATAGTTTTATCTTGGTTACTTTATAATTGGGGAAAGTAGGGAATGACCCTCTACTTTACACGTTGTGCGATTTGCCCCCTCCACTTCAAAATTAACCACTAAATCCCCCCACACTTACAGAAATTGGGCACCTTAGACGGAAACCGTTAAATTTAACAGCGCGTGGTCAACACGCGCGTTGACTAACGATTTTTTTTTTGTAAATGACGTTTTTGCCCATTCTGTTAGGGGTAATTAACTAATGACCCCCTGTACTATAGACGGTGTGCGATTTCCCCCCCTCTACTTCAAACATAACCACTAAACCCCCCCCCCCCCACACTTACAAAAATTGGGCACTTTAGACGGGTTCATTATGAATATTCGTGAAATGATCAAAATACCCTTATTTCCTTACCCTATTTAAGTTTAATACCATTCTTTCAACTTCTTTTTCTCTCCTCTCAGACTTTTTACTCAATCCCACATACACACACTCCACGCACACCCAGCACGCACGCACGCACGTGCACACACACACACACACACACACACATACCCTAAACCCAAACACAGACGCGCACCCACTGCAAACATACACTCACGCTACTCGCATGCGACTGTGGCGGCAACGTCATCGCGAATCTGGTGCAGCCCCAACGGCGTGTAGCCAGTCACGGTGGTCATGTGACGCTGCTTGGTGCCATGTTGTGGATTGGGGTGGAATGACGACGGAGGTTAGACCTGCGATTTGGGGACGTGGTCGTCGATCGTGGTGGCAGGGATCTGGACGGATGTGCGGCAATCAGACGCCGATAGCTTGTGTCTGTAGGGATTGATGTTACCGGTGTTGATTGCGTCGGTCGGTTGGTGGCCGATGAAGAAGCCCCACTGGCTTGCAGACGCAAGGTGGTGAGAAATAGCAGCGATGAGGCAACTCACGACGATGTGTAGCCAGACAGTATAAAGTTGGGGGAGTTGGCCAGAATGGTGGTTACTGTGACGCTGATCATGGTAGTTGTTGCGCCGGTGATATACTAACGGCAATCGTGGTTCCTTATTTTTTTTTGTAACTCCCTGGTGGTCGGAGAAAAAGACCAGTGGTTGTGCTCAGTGAATCACCAATTGTAGCGGGGTTGACCAGAAGAGGAGGTGCAGATTGCAGCAATCCCTTGTTTGCAATGAATCTGGTAGCGCAGAATGGGGTGGGGGACTGGTCTAACGGGTGGGGGGTGGGGAATGAAGGGGGGCGGGGGGAGGGTCATGGGCAAAATTGTCATTTAAATTTAACCGTTTCTATTTAATGTGCCCAATTTCTGTAAGTGTAAGGGGGTTTAGTGGTTAATTTTGAAGTTGAGGAGGGGAAATTGCACACCGTGTATAGTACATGGGGTCATTAACTAATAAAGAAATAAGGGTATTTTGGTCATTTCACACTATTCATAACGGACCGGTCTAAGGTGCCCAATTTCTGTAAGTGTGGGGAGGTTTAGTGGTTAATTTTGAAGTGGAGGGGGGCAAATCGCACAACGTGTAAAATAGAGGGGGTCATTCCCTACTTTCCCCTTTATAATTCCTTACTTATATGAACTCGGTTTAAAGCGATTTTGCTTCTGTTACGCTCCTCTTTTTATACTCTTCGATTTGAGTATAAAAATTGAGTATTTTATAAAATCGTTAAGCTACCCTACTTGAAATATAAAGTTTTGCTGTTTTTCGATCATTATACGTTTGAGATATTTTGAAATCCATTGGACTCACCCTTTGAATTGAACTAATGTTAAAACCTTCACGTGTTTAGGTTAACGTGGTGCCATGACATGATATGGCAATTATTACCGGTATGCAACTTTAAACTTAAAATCTTCGCGTGCTTAGGTTAACGTGCTTTACAGTCACGAATTTCGTGAATGTATCATATTCGATTATTAGTTCAATCATTTGATTGTGACGTTGATTTGATATTTGATGGGTTGATTATCCCTAAATGAGATTGTTTGTCTTGTTAAGATTATCTATCGTATTCGCACTTTCGTTTCATATGCTTCCTTTGGACTTATCTATATATTATTGGATACCTGCGTTGTACTTTGTGGGTGTGTGAGTGTGCTTTTTACTGGGCATTGTGCTCACCCTCCTTTCTCTCCCCATTTCAGGTAATTAAGCTGAGATGACTTAGAGGAGTTAATAGCATTATACTTAAGCTTGGAGTTAAACTTTAATTGATAACTTTCTTAAGAGCTTTGCAATAAGAATCATGTAATAGTTTTTGATTTAGTAACTTTTGGTACCCCAGTGGTTGGGAAATGATTATTGTTATCAAACTTATACTGCAATTATTAGACATTGATGAAGAACTTGAATGCATTTGATTTTAAATATGATTTAGAGCTCTGATTACCTATTTGAGGTCATATTTTTTGTAAGATGCTTTGGGTATTATATTTCTCGTAAGCAGGAATATTTTGAAATAGTATATGAAGGTCCGCCTCCAGGTCGGGGCGTGATAGATTAAATAACTAATTTTTTTCTTAAACTATTCTTTTCAAGTTTAAAAGTTCTCTAAATATCTTGACTTTTTAGAAGATGAGGTTAAATTACTATTGTTTTGGCTAACTTTAAATATTTTGAAGTTAAAGAAGTTCATTAATGCATCTTTTAGTGACAAAAGAATGAATATAACAAAAAAGGATAAGAATCTGGTCCCAGCATATAAAATAATCTCAAGAGATTAAAATGGCTAAATATTTTTTTATTAAAATATCCTTTTTAGAAATAAAAGGTTTACAAAAATTAAGCGAATTTTTTACTTTTAAAAAGGTGAGACTAAACTACAATATTTTGCGCTAAATATAAATAATTTACTGTTAAAGAGGCTAATATTCACTAATGCATCTTTAAGTGACAAAAATATGTGAGTGAATCTAGCCCAATCTTATAAATATGATGCTAAGACTCTATTTACCTTTAAAGAAAATTTTATCAAAACATAACCTTAAAAATTATCAACATCAAAATAACCTAGATTTTAAAAGGAGGATTATGGAAGGCTTATTGATGGCGATTGTGCTTTCTGGACGGTTGATTTGAGGCAATGTGGGCCGTTTGGTGGCGGTGGGTGAATTGGATAGGTGGTGGGCTGATTGAACACAATGATGGCTGATTAGTGGTGGTGAAAGACTGTTCTAGTGGTGGTTAATGGCGGTGGCTGCCTTGGTGCTGGGTAATAGTTTGACGCCAACAAGAATCTTATATATCTTTTTTCCAGATTTTGAGTCTCAAATTCAAATTTTCATTTCTATTCATCTGGTTTGTTGAATCGTAATGGTTTGTTGCAAGTGATTGGAATAAAAAGGTTATGATAATTGATTGGGGTGAGAAGGCTAAAGAAATGTAAGAAAGTTGAAGAACATGATGATGGTGGAATATGATTGTGGCTGTGGCTATAGCTGGTTGTGGGGGTATGTGTGGGTGGGACCGTGTGTCTGTATGTTTTCTTTGTGTGTGTTGAAGCTGAAGAAGTGTAAAGGGATGATGGTGGTGGGGCTGTATGGTGAGATGAATGGACGATGACTGACATTTGAAGAATTACATTCCTAAGTGATGGACATTCTGGTCTTTTCATCTTTCACTTATTCGGTCAACTGATATAAGTGCTATTTTTTCTACCTAATGGACATGTGTGTAATTTTATCCTAACCTTATGTTCATGGGTACAATTAGCCCTATAGTTTTCTTAACTCTCAAAACTTTGTGCCGTAGGCAATTTTTCCTTTTTTTATTTTGATGATATAGGTCTTTATATGATGAATGATCTGAGTTATAAATTATTATTGATAAACTTTTGTTGAGTTTGTATTTATAATAAACCTGTAATGTGTATGTATAAATATAGGATGGAAAATGTAGGTTTGTGAACATTGTTAAAACTACTAGGTTCATTATTATTATCGATATCAACTTCAGATACTTATTTCGTAATATAAATTTCAAAAGGAAACACATAAGGTACGCATGCATATGGACTTTTTAGATGAGGAGGTTTGTTATTATCATATAAATCAGTATTAAAAAATAAAAGTCCTTATTGTACTATTAAGATCAACAAGGTCATACTAGATAAAAATAAAAGAGAGCTTTAGAGTACACTATTAAGAGAATTTCAGAGTAAAATATAGATTTTTTTAATTGAAAATGAAAAAAAAGAAAGTATAATTAAGATTTTAGACAAATTGTACTCAAACGTTGGAACTTGAGATGAAAAAGTTGAAAAAAGACTTGCTTTATATTTTAATCTTCAAATAAGAGATACATGAAAATTTTTACTCCATTCGTCCCAAATTATTTGATCATACTAATTGCACGCTTATTTAAGATATGGGTCTTATTATATGGGTTTCTCATTCTATCCCAAGAGAGAGGGGGTAGGAAGAAATGCTTCAATAGAGAGAAATTGGTTGGTTGAGAATTAAATGCGGGGAAATAAGTAAAATGAAAAAGTCTACAAAGAATAAACATATAAAAAAACCTACATAATCTTTCTTAACTTGAAAATTGATCAATTTTTTTTTGGATAACCCAAAAAGAAAATATGATAATTTTTTCGGGACAGAAGGAGTAACAAAAACAAATAAACTGCAGAGGATATTTTTAGCCCCCACCCCCATAACCACTGCTACAAGAAAAGGCCATCACTGTACAAAAAGAAAGAAGATGGATAATGAATGATACTGAAAATACTAAGTAATAATATTTTGAACTTTAGTGGTGATGCTTGTAGGAAAAAATACCAAAGCTTTAAAAGTAAACAATAGAAAAACTTTGAAAAGATCTTTGAAAGCTAAAACCATTAAATTTGTTCCTTAAACAGCTCAGTTTCTATACGTGTCCTGCTAGATCTCTTGAGTTCGCTTGATTCTTGACTTTATAATGCAACATTTAAGCTCATAACTGATTTTGTCTTACAAACTTTGTTATATATTATTTGTCATAACTTTTTCCCGTTAGACCTTTGTTTTGGATAATCCTTTTCGGATTAATTTTTGAACTTTCTTAATATCACTTAACTATAATTCAAACTTTTTTCTCAATTTCACTTCCTATACTTATATATATATATATATATATATATATATATATATATATATGTCATTAAAACATGTTACTGGAAATTAGACAACTACAATATATACACTTGAATTAATTATCTCTAAACACTCTTTTCACTTTTATTACTGTACAATCAAACTTGTAGTGTTTCGTGAAAATTTAATATTTGTGAAAGATGTTTGAGACTAATTACAATGTTAATGTACATTCGATAACAAGATATAATATGAAACAATCAGGATTTTTTTTAGTGACAACTTGATGTGACGAAAGAAATACATATGATAAATAGTGAAAAATATTGGTAATAATTAGCATAAAAAATTGGAGCTTAAAAGTAAGATCATGTCTTGTGGAATTAATTTTTATATTTCGAGCCTTTGATTAGCAGTTAATAATGATTTATTATTATAGTTTAGTTATAATAATTGTATTAATTTATTTTAATTGTATTTTTCACCAATGCTCACAATATTTTATTTTAAATTATTATATAATGTGCAAAGCACGTTATACTTACTAGTAATAACTAAACACATAGAAGTCTAGACATTACAATTAAACTGAAGCATAATATACCTTACACTAATCTCAAAGCTGACTTGCAAGGATCCTAGGAGACTTCAAATAACAAGTCTTTGCTATTTTGAAAGGATTTTTTTGTCCAAATATTTAAAATATATAACATCGCAAAATTTTGTCTATGACTAAGTATAGTAGACCAAAAGGAGAGAACAAAATATGAAAGATGACACCGTTATCTCATCTGGTAGGCCCCGAAAGACACCTCAATCTGGTAAGAATTGACATATAATTCAAAATACAAATCACTAAAAGATGACTCAGAATTTTGAAGCAGACGTTCATATTTGCCTATATCTAAACGGTCGAATACACGTAACTAAAGTAGGATCAGATTACTTGTAATGTAGCAATGCTCCGATTTGCATGAGTAGTAAGAGCCCGGGCCATACTAGGTGCCCTAGGACTATATGTTCCTACCAACTGAAATTTGCTGCAGCACTTAGTTATAAAGATGAGATTATTAAATTTGTAACGAGTTAAACCAGATTGTTATCTGTACTAATGTCAGAGTGAAAACAATATCCCGCTAATAGATGCAAGCATGAGTCACCTACCATGTGGCGGTCAAGACGCAGCCATGCAGAAATGGCTCAACACGTGTATGCAACATTTCCGAATATAGAAACCATCTGACATAGATATGTGCAGCACTTGAGCTTATCCTCAAAACTACCAATACGTAGAAACCAGCAAGATGCAGGCAACGATGGAGGTAACAAACAGCAGCGACGAGGCGGCGGCGTGGCGGCTGAGCGACCAGAAGGTGAGCGACCTGACGGCAGACAAGAGGAGGCTGGTGGAGGTGCCGTACACCGCTTCTCTGGCCCACACCATGAACGCGCTGGTGGCCAACCGGGTGGTGGCGGTGCCGGTGGCTGCCCCGCCGGGGCACTGGATCGGGGCGGGCGGGTCCATGATACTGGAATCCGACAAGCAGACGGGTGCCGTGAGAAAGCACTACATAGGGATGGTCACCATGCTGGACATACTGGCACATATTGCCGGAGATGAGATCGACGGTGCCGCTGGCGTTGATGAAATTGATCAGAGGATGGCGGTTCCGGTGTCTTCGGTTATAGGTCATTGCCTTGAAAGTCTTAGTCTGTGGACTCTCAACCCAAATACTAGGCAAGTTCTTCCCCCCCCCCCCGGAACTCCAAGCTGTCTCAGTTCTTTCATGTTGCATCTTTATTCATTCACAAAGTTTGTTCTTATGCGTGGTAGACTCCTCCTTTTCTTGTGCAAGGTGTCCAGTTTTCTCGAGCGGGGTGGACACCCGCTTTTACATAACTTGCTCCAACTTCAGGTTTGCTGAATACCTGTTTGGACACTCGGTACTAGCAGCACTCCACAGCGAGTGTCCTTAACTTTGCACATTTTCAAACCTAGCTAGTCTTCGAGAAGTGATTTACTACTATATTATTTTAGTAGAGTGGTACGATTTTGGTTTCATTTGTATTACCTTAACATTGTCGTCAACATTTATAATTACGAGCAGCATTTTGGACTGTATGGAAGTGTTTAGCAAAGGAATCCACCGCGCATTGGTGCCCATGGACAGCCAAATGGAAAGCGCAGCTGGAGTAGAACTCGTGGAGTCAGCCTCGAGCTATAGGATGGTCACCCAAATGGACCTCATGAGGTTCTTGAAGTCGCACGATGACTCCGAGCTTAATGCCATCATGTCGCGTACGGTGAGCCAATTGGGAGCGGTGAACGAGACCATTTTCGGCGTAACTGACCGAACAAAAGTAATGGAAGCCATCAAAGCTATGAGGGCTGCTTCACTTAACGCTGTCCCAATCTTACGATCTTCAAGCTCCATCCCGGAGGATCACACGCAGCTTATAAATGTACGTTTTTTGGTAGCTCTCCGCTAAAAATGTTACAAGTTCCCCTTTTTTCCATTGATCGTCTCACAACTGATAGCGTAATACTTTAGCAATTATATGTTCAGCACGCAAATTTAAGTATCTTGTTGGGACAGGGCAAAGTACTTCACTAATATGCACTAGCCAAGTTAAAACAAATATGTCACGATATCCCACTTTGCTTTGCCACACCATCTTTGTCTCTAATAGGATACTTTAGAATTGCGAAAGAACGCTTAAATTTTGGTCCCTATGGCCAATAATTTCCTCTGTTTTGTCTAAGACCAGCATCATGACTAGCACGTACTCAGGGTGCATGTGTAGGATTACAATGCATGTATTGTTATTTTTCTTCTCGGCTTTGCTCTTTTTAAGCTGTTTCATCTTGGACATTTGCATTGAAAGAAACTTATGCATGCAGGGCAGAGGAAGGAAGCTGATAGGCACATTTTCAGCAACTGATCTAAGAGAATGCCCAATAGCTCAGCTGAAATCGTGGTTGCCCGTGAGCGTCCTGGAATTCACCGAGAAACTATCAGTAAGCCCAGCAGAACTAGCTGCTGCTCTTGACGTGGGAGCTGCTGCTACTCCGTCGAGGGAACTTGTGACCTGCCGAGCCGACTCATTCCTCAGGGAAGTTGTCGACAAGGTCGTGACTAAACATGTGCATCGGGTCTGGGTTGTGGACCAACTCAGTCTACTTGTTGGGCTCGTTTCTCTCACCGACATCATCAGAGTCACTAGGCTCTCTCTGCTCTGAAGTAGTTAGTGTATCTGCGGGGTGTGTAATATGCGAAATGATTATGCTAATCTTAAATGACGTAGTAGTGCTCATGGCTTATTTTAATAAATGTGGATATCTGAGTTAACTAAAATGAAAAGTTAAAGTTAATAGGATTAGATCCATGTTTCTAACTTACATTTTAATATATGGGACTAACATAATTTAACACGTACACATTAACAACTTGTCCTTGCATTATGTTCTGTGAAGAACTGTCATTTTTTTAAGTAGTGTCATCGACATGAGTATAAAATTCAGGCTGTTATCAATTATTCTGATATTATTATTTTTTTGATGAAAGGTAGAAAATATATACCAAGGGGGAAAAAGGAGATATACAAAGAGTGTAAAAGTGGTTGACAGAGTAAAAAAGTAGCAAAGACTACAAGCCAACCGTTCAGAGACGACTACAAAATAAACTACAGGAACAAAACACCACGTGAGTAGACATCAACCCAAGCATCGATCGGAATGATGATGTGCAGGTAGTAGCCAATCCTGCTGAGCACCTAATCCCAATTGACAGGCAAAAGTAGCGAGAGCTGACGACAGACCGAGAACGGCTGTAGTACCCAGGGCAATATGCACTGAGCACCTAATCCCAATTGACAGGCAAAAGTAGCGAGAGCTGACGACAGACCGAGAACGGCTGTAGTACCCAGGGCAATATGCACTGAGTGCATCTTCCTGTAGCTAACAGTCATCACAGACCAAATATGTACATCAGTCCCAGGAGGAGGTGGACTACTCTGAATCTGATGCACAATGTGAGAGGAGGCAAGTAAGACAATAAATGATGGAATTTAGCGGTATGAGCCCAATGAATAGCAAAAGGCACAGCAGTAGCAGTAGCTAGGAAATAATCTGATGCTGTGCAAACCGTAGAACAAGCACCCACTGGGACCCAAGAACAATTGAGCAAGACCAAACTGGTGAGCATCCACAGCAGGTTTGATAGAGATATAACAAAAGGTTGGTGAGGAGGGGATGGGACAAGGGCAAGAAGGCAAGACGAAGAGGGGGTGCAAGGGAGGATGGAAATGCTCAAGACGAAAAAGGCAGGTAGACTGGCTGGGGGCCATGCGATGGAGAGCTCGGTACTCGGGATTTTTCGGATACAAGTAGAGAAAAGGTGAGTGGAACGGATACGAAGGAAAGTGGCACGGGCCTTTGTCACTAAAGTAGTGGGAATAAAGTTTTCGTGTTTGAACACTATTCGCATTCCTTCCAAGCCAAATGTGCCAAAGCACAAGCACAATCCAAAGGAAACGCATCAGAACGGTCGAGCGGTAAAAAAGGGCCTTCTGGAGCCAGTGCACAAGCCAGTCTTTCACAATGCCAAAACTCAGACCTGAAGAGTGAGAACTTTGGTAGGTGAGCCAAAAGAGCTTAACACGGTCACAGTCCAAGAGTATATGGAAATGTGTTTCAACGGAAAGGGAACAAAGGGGGCATGCTTCCAAAACTGGGCAATGAGTTTACGTAAGGCAGTCATGAGAGGCAAACGTTCATGTATTAGCTGCCAAAGGAAGTATTTGATTTTCTCAGGGATGGGAAGGCGCCAGAGTTTCTTCCAAACCTACGGGTTGAGGGTCGGTACTGAGGACTTCAAGCTGGAGAGGGCTAGCTGGTAGTAGGATTTCTTAATCAGGAAGCTGCCCACGCGCTCATGTGGCCAGAATCTAACATCTTGAGTGAATTGAGGACTAAGATCCAAGCTAAGTATCTTAGCAACCAGCTCTGGGGAAAATAGGCTAAAGAGTAACCAAACATTCCAAATCTGAGAGTTTGGAGGAACATGTGACAGAGTTTGAAGTGAGAGGTAAGGGGTCGGCAATGGATTAGCAAATCAATAGGAGTGACAGATGGCAACCACCAGTCCATCCATACCGTTTTAGAATTTGCTGACCCACCACCCACCAACAGACTACGCCATGCCCAAGACCCAACTCAAGTAGACCTGACATCAAGGAAGTCTTTGGAAGCGAAATAACGACCTTTGAGGACTCGGGCCAGGAGGGAGCTAGGTTGATTCCATAGCTTCCAGGCTTGTTTTGTAAGTAAAGCTTGGTTAAAGAGCCAAAAATTCTGAAAACCAAGGCCACCGAGACTTTTAGGCAGGCAAAGCGAGGGCCAGGAAACCTAGTGAATTGACGTATGGTTCGCCTTGCCAGACCACCAAAAGCGAGCTAAAATTTGATCAAGCTGAGAACAGATGTGCACAGGAAAACGATAAACGGACATGTAGTGGACTAGAACAGAAGAAAGAACAGATTGTATTAGAGTAGCGCATCCAGCCTTACTGAGAAGGAGACCAAGCCAATGTGCACATCGATCTTGGACCTGACCAACAAGACTACGAAAGATTTCTGTGAGAGAATATCTAGGTTAACGCCCAAATATTTACCAAAGGAAGGAGTGCTTTGAAAGTCAAAGCCCCGCTCAATAATTTCTTTAGTAGAATTGGAGGCATTAGGGCTGATGCAAAGGGAAGACTTGCTCCAGTTAATACTGTGGCCCAAAAAATTGCAGTAGCAGGTGAGGATCGACCTAAGGACTGCAATTTGATTACTGACATCTTTGTTCAGGCGTAAGAAAAGGTACAGATCATCAGCATACATGAGGTGAGTGATAGACGATGAGGTTTTACCAGCTTTGATGCGTTCCAGTTGGCCCCGGCGCTCCGTTGCCAGGAGGGCTGCTGATAAAATCTCAGAGCTGAGGATAAAGAGGTAAGGGGAAAGCAGGTCGCCTTGTCGTAAACCACCGGAAGGCCGAAAACGAGATGTAGGTGCACCATTAACTAAAACGGAATATGAGACTGTGGAAACACATTGAAGAAGCAAGGTGACCCAATGATTGGGGAACCCCAGGCGAGAGAGCACAGATTGCAAAAAATCCCAATGTAAGCGATCAAACGCCTTACTCATGTCAAGCTTTAAAGCGACTAAGATGACCCCTCCTTTTTTCCGCCGACGGACACAGTCAGTGAGTTCCTGGGCCAACATGATGTTGTCGGAAATACAACAGCCAGGGACGAAGGCATTTTGGTAAGGGGAGATAAGGTCTTTCATCAAAGGATTAAGGCGATTGACCAGGACCCGGGAAATAATTTTGTAAATGACGTTACATAAGCTGATGGGTTGGAAATCAGAAGCTACAGCCGGGAACCGAATTTTGGGTACTAGGGTGTTAAAAGAACTATTGGTTTCACGGAACATCCGGCCAGACTGCAGGAATGAAAGGACAGCTCTTATGACCAACGGGCCTAAGAAAGTCCAGCATTGCTGATATAAGACCGCGGGAACACCGTCTGGGCCAGGTGACTTGAAATGGCCTAGCTGGGCAACAGCTGAACTAATCTCATCAGTGGTGTAAGGCTGCAAAAGATGGGTCCGATGGGCATCATAGAGTGCAGGAACTGGCAAACTGGATAGGTAGGAAGTTAGGTAACTCCCGGGGGGGAAGGGGGGACAGGACTGTACAGATTACTAAAAACGGAAAGGAAATAGGAGCAGATGTCCAAGACGTCATGCAATTCAGAACCCTGATCGGTGGTGATGAAGTGAATATGATTACGACGACGCCTGATAATGGTGGAGGTGTGAAACAGTTTAGTATTACGATCACCGTCGTCTAGCCAGGAAATCTTGGAACGCTGAGCCCAGAAAATACGTTCGCATGCAAGCAAAAAATCTAACCTACTGCGAGCTTGGAAGTCCAAAGTTCTGCTGGTCTCAGAGGTGGCAACCGAGGTTTGGAAATCCAAAAGTGAAGCTTTAACAGCTTTAATCTGGGCG
Organism: Escallonia herrerae; assembly: GCA_033070095.1. Taxonomy (NCBI): domain Eukaryota; kingdom Viridiplantae; phylum Streptophyta; class Magnoliopsida; order Escalloniales; family Escalloniaceae; genus Escallonia; species Escallonia herrerae. The sequence goes on along the minus strand of JAVXUP010003303.1, from coordinate 26,907 downwards.
AGTGACTTCCCAAAACCTCTTAGACTCCAACTATGCAACGTTGTCAAAATAGCTTGCAGGCAACGCATGAGATGAAACAAAGGAGAGCCCATAAAGGTACTAGAACAAATTTGGTGTATGATCGGACGACAGGTGGGATCTGATAGCCACATAGCCTCAAAACGATGGGGGCAAGGAAAAAAATGGGTTGGCGATGAGGTGTCACATAAGATGGGCGCATGATCCGAGGGGTGGATAATTTCATTGGGAATCGTGTGATTGGAAAGGCCCAATCACGAAAGCCCTCAGATCGGATAAAGAGTTACGAAAGGGAATAAGCGCGCCCCTGCCCAAGTCAGACCCCAACAGTTGAATTAAATTAAAATCAGGCAAAGCAGAAAATGTAAGGCGAACAGCAGTGAAAATCATCCAGGCATGTGACAATGCAAGATTGATTGGGGGGTGCAGACACATACCTGGCGGACGGGGCGGAACCTCAGTCGATTAGGTGCGGGTCCTCTTGAAGGAAAACGAGGCAGAGGGGATCTCAGTATGTGAAGAACTTCGCTTCCGTGAACCCGAAGAAGAGGGAATCTGAGGAACTGGTAGAAGTTACTAGGCCCGCTTCAACCTGCAGAATGGCACCAGATTTAGTCTTTTTAACCGCCGGCGGGATCACAAGGAGATCCGAATCCAAGTCGCGAGTCCTCTTGCCCGAACTGGCAGTTGATGAGTTTGACTCCGGAGAAGCAACGGAGATTGTCGAAGATAAAAGAAGCAGGGAGGGCCGGAGATATGCACCAACAGTGAGACAGGATTGCAGCGGGGGGTCTTCTTCAAGTTGTAGCTCCGTCACAGACGGGATACGCATAACAAATGCAGGAGAGTGCTGGGCAGTATGAGAACCTGACTCAGGTGTATGGGCCGCAGAGGGTTCAAGAAGGGCTGGCGCAGGAGTATGGGGATGGGGACAGGCCTGGCCCGTGACGGCTAGCTGGGAAAGGCTGGAGGCCAGATTGGTGCCGTATTGGTCTAGGTCCAGCCCACCAGAAGAAGCAGGGCAGGCCGGGGTCAGGGGTTTGAGGCCTAAGTGAGGAAGGGGGCCTGGGCTTAGGGGAACAAGATGGGCCCACACCACTTGGTAGGCTAGGGGGAAAGGAGGGGTAAGGCCCATCTATTGACAGGTTAAGTTCTACAGGTTTGGGGCCGAAGATAAATTGGGCCCATTGTTCACCAAGGGACTGAGAAGGTCCGGCCCTAAGCATGAATAGTGCTGGCCCTAACCTGTAGGGTCTTGGGCCTGGGTTAGGGTCAGGCCTAATATTTTCCAAAAATGGCCCGGCCCGGCCCTAAAAAGGCCCGGGTCAAGCCCGGCCCTTGGCCCGTTTCTGACTCTCTTTTCGGCCCTATTTTGGCCCAGCCCTTTGGCCCTAAACCATTTTGAGTCTTTTTTTTTTCCTTTCCCCCTTCTTTCTCACACATCATTCTCTCTACACTTCATATTTTACTTTTTTATTTTAACTTTTTGGACATGCACATTTCTTTATATTTACTCATGTGAAAAAATTGTCTTTTTGCGAACAAAATTACTCTTTGTTACTAATCAATATTCTCAAATAGAGTAAATGTAAAGCTCTAAGGTACTTCATTAGTCACAAGAACGATATTGAATGATTTAGAGTCTATCAATTGTATTTATTTTGTGAATGAGTATTTTTTCAACACAAAAAGGGGGGGGGGGGGGGGGGGGGGCCTGGGCCAGCCCTAAAGTTAGGGCCTAGGGCTTGGGCCTGGATAGGGCCTCCATTTTCAAGATTTGGGCCCGGCCCGGGCCCGAAGTCCAAAATAGCCCAGCCCTTTTTCTGGCCCGCTGGGCTCGGGCTGGGCCGGCCCAAACCCGGCCCTTTGACACCTCTAGAGATAAAGCGGCGGCCAGACAGGTGTTGGTGGCGCGGTGAAACCGAGGGCGAAGCGACGCCGGCGGCATCGGGAAGAGTAACCACAGTTGCCGGCGGTAAATTTTCCGGTGAACCAACTGAAATTGCCGGCAGCGCTGGAACAGGGGAAACTGAGCTCTCTGCACATGAGTAGAAGGTCGTTGCCAAGGTCCCCGAACCCTCCCCGGAGACAGAATCCGTCGTCGAAATGTTTGAACTAAAATTCGAGTCCACAGAGTCTGGGGAACCACTATTTGCCGAAGTAGTGTTAGATGAGATGGTGTCCAATTCCATGGCATTTAAGTCGGCCCAATCATTCAATAGATGAATTCTGCTTGTGCGGTTCTAGTTTGTATTTGCAAAGGCCAGAAGGCTGGAGGTGTACATAGGGCGGTGCACTTGGTAGTAAATTCGGGCAGAGAATGATGGAGGGTATCGGGCTAAAACAGCTTCAGATAATTGTCGGGCGTAAACTAGTGTTAGGGGGCAATCGACATTGACATGGCCAATTACCCCGCACCGATAACAAACACGAAAGATTTTTTCATACGAGGCCCATATCCAGGTACAATGTTCAGGAACGGTAGGAACATAGACTCCGGTCACTAATGGATCCGAGATGGAAATTCGCACTTTGACGCGCATGTAATCACGCCGTACACGGCGTCGTTCTGACCAATCCACCTCTAAGACCTCACCAAAGTGAGCACCCAGCTGTTCAGCGACTTCATAAAGGAAAAGCTCGGCCGGGATATCATGGAGGCGGACCCAAAGGTTCACTGAGGAAAAGTCAAGCCGAGGGATGCAACTGAACTGGTGCCAATGGGCTACGACGAGCAGCGCACCATTCATGTTCCATGGGCCATGCGAGATAATGCAGTCCAAATCGCAGTCTGCCGAGAAGTGGAAGGCGAAGTAGTCGCCGACAGCTTCCACCTCCGTTGCGCCTGTTAGGGTCCAAAATTGGTCGACCATGGCTTGGACAAAGGAGCAAGTGAAAACACGATCATCCGTAAAACGGCCCACCAAGGTACGCTGCCATCGCAGTTGATTTGCAGAGGGGGAACAAAGACCTTGTGTCCATTGCGCTCCAAGGCTAAAGGTTCTTCCAGGTTGGAAGAATTCTCAGTCGAAGACATGTGAAGGAAAGAAAACCAACACAAGTTAAAAGGAAAAAACGAGGGGAGGGGGAAGAGAAAAGGGGTGACTGAAGCAGGCAAGCTACAAGTTAATCAACGGGATGAACCTCAACCGAAGGCCATCCTGGACAGTGCAGGAGAAGATCGCACCATAGTTCCCCCAGTAAGCAGGAGAAAACTCTAACGAAGTTTTTCCACTATGTGGGCTGTCCTTGTAATATTATGATATTATATGTCTAAGGAAATGGTAGACAGTTAAGTCTTCAAAAAATAAAAATAAAAATGAGGTCACATATATACATGATGAGCTTAATTTGATAGAATTTGATCTATTAATGTGTAAGTGCATTTCAAAGGTTTTTTATTTCTGTATTTTGTAACCGTTAATTTTTTCTTACGCTTGTTCCAAACATACATTTCAAGGGTTTTTCATTAAGATATTTAATAACATTGAACTACTTATCGATTTAATAGATTGTTATCACGTCTTTTGAAATCGAAATTTGAACTTATACTAAAATTTCTTTCAGTACTTGACAAATTTGAGTTTACGTTGTTGCTCAAGAAGATTATAGCTTACCGGCCGACTGTCATTAGTTATCCCCTTGTCGGCCTTTTGGCTAAGATCCAGAGTGTCCGTAGTTAAAGCTGAACATTGACGTGGAAGAGGTACACCCCAACGTAGGTAAAGGCTGACGTAATTGGTCATGTAGAGTTAGTAATCCTTAACCACAAGTTATAATCATGCTATTATCTCACCTAATGTCTAAAAGCCACGTAAAGTATTGACTTCATGCATACACTTCGTAGCATATAATTTTTTTTTTGGACGGGATGTTCACCCCGGGCGTACTTGGATTTAATTGATGGTCAAAATCTTTACTTCTGACATGTGACTTCGTTACATAATGATCACATCCCTTCGACTCTTACATTGCATGACACGAATTTACTAGAGCGAGCTCGTGTTAATTTCTGATTCTGATTTCTTTTTAATTGAATTTTAGTTTTGCAGACAGGCACTGTATTTTAGTATTTTTATCAGTATAGAACTTCGCAAATGTATGGTGCTAAGAAAGCACAAAAACTTGTTTGAAATGATTTTTTTTTCTTACAACTGGAGCCCGAATAGCTAACGACAAGGGTGCCTACCACAGAGGATTTTGGATCTAAGTTAGATATGCGTAATTTTTGAACTTCTAGTTTGTAATAAGCTTGTACTATTTGTTGTTATGGATTGGATTGTAATATTTATTATACGTATCTATGCATAAACTCTTCTTATTAAGACAAATTTCCTGATTAAACTCATAAAAGAGAAAAAAAACTCTTAAACAATTGTACTATCAAGTGGATCTTTGCTGAGGTTATGATAATTAGATCATGATGGGCTTAAATGAGATTGAGAAATTTAATCCACTGGCTTTCAATTTTGACAAGTATCGTACAAGTTTAGAAAGTTCCTCATAAAGGAAATGGACCATGACCTGCGCCCTAACTGTTTTCTTGACTAAATTTCTTGTGAGGCCCTTTTTTGTGCTTATTTATTTTGATCATGCAATGACATCTTGCACTCCACTGGTAAGACGGTGACAACCATGTCTAGACGGTCTTTATGATTTGCACCAACCTTTGTTTCAAAACTTGCCCTCTTCTTCCATGCCAAAGCATGTTCGCCCAAACTTTAGGACGCGTTCACCTACACTTTTACTGTAATTGATATGGGACGATTCTTCTGGAATACCTAGCATGATTTTTTTATGCTAAGAATTTTGTCGGTAGACATTGGTTGCACTGTCTTGCATGTGTTATCTTGCCTTCATATTAGCGTAAATTTGAATTTCTAATATATTTTTAAAGGACAGTTATACAATTGGAGTTTCAAGGTCAAAGTGCAATAGACTTTGGCCCCTTTGTGGGTCTCCACAGCAAATCGTGGCCTGGTCACGAAATCACACCGTTAGTTATGCATACAACATTATTTTGGGTAGCATAGTATGTGTCTTATGAGTAGTGACAAGTGTTCATTCCGGTTCTTCTAGCCAAGAAGAAACGTCCACCAAATTGCAGGTCTCCTGTGCGATTAGAAAAAGAAGAAAGGAGGTCTCGTGTCTAACCCCTGATACAAGTCTCCTTAAAAAAGAAAGAAAAGGACTGGCGTGTGTTGCTGCTAAAAATATGTTCCGTGTACATTGCGGAACCTGAGCCTGAACCGATGACCTGCAAGACAAAAAACAAGTGACCGCCGGGTGGGGTTCCCGGTGGAGAACTCTCCGATGCTTAAGTTAGAGCGCAACTACGGAATAATAACTCTGAAAAAGCATGAATTGTGTAATCCTCATATCTGGTGGGGTAGACCCATTTATATAGCTGTAGGAGAAGACTCCTAGTAGGACTGGGTCGTAGGCCAGATGTGTTAGGATCGCGAGCATCACGTCACGATCTCTAATAAGATAATTATTGATCTCCCAGTTTGACTGGATTGCCGGATATTCTCCAATTATTGAGAGTTATATCATAAGCCCCCCACTTCTTTAGCTAAAATGTTTGGCTGAGGAAGTTTATACCTAGTGTCTCGAGACACGCATCAGATTTGTAAGTGATTCTCATCCATTTGTAGGGGTAACAATATTTCTCTCTTCCATGTGCTCCAACCTAAGTGGGTGCTTAAGCCATGGAACTTTGCCCAAGTAGGGCGCTAGAACCCTAGCTCTCGAGAGCTAAGTCTTAGAATGTCGCCTGAGTAAGCTATTAGAAAGACGAATCATGGGATCTCGAGATTCTTTAGAAGCCGTGCCCCATGGTAGCCTCTCTCTCGAGAGGACACAAAGATGTGCATGCAAGTTGTTGCATGTGCTAAGTGTTTGAATGTCCCCTCGAGGGGTTACCTCTCATTTGGAGGGTGTTCATTTTGTGCAAGTGTGTGTTCTTGAGCTCGAGCTGACCACATCATGCTTGCGTTTTACTTTGTCGCGAACTCTAATCATCAGCTAAGAGCAGGCAAAGAAGCCTCGCACTCGCGCTTGGCTGAGTTTTGAATTGACAAAGAATGGTGGGGGGATGAAATCCCATAGTCCTTTTCTATTTCACGGGTTAGAACTGTAGCTAAACCGTTCAGATAAAACTCAAGCTCTATCTTATCACCCTCGGGGGTGTTCGTCCCTCGAGGGACCGCCCTAGAGGGCTGGTGGAGCTCGGAGCTCATGTTAATACCCTCGGGAATTTAACGGAACTTAAAATTCTCATTGTACTCGCCCTCGGGGGCTGACGGAGCATGGAGCTCATGCAATTACCCTCGAGGGTTTAACGGAACTTAAGAGTTCTCGTCGTAGGCACCCTCGGGGGCGGTCGGGGGCGGACGGAGCCGGAGCTCATGCAATTACCCTCGAGGGTTTGATGGAACTTAAGAGTTCTCATCGTAGGCGCCTTGGGGGGTGGACGAAGCCGGAGCTCATGCAATTACCCTCAAGGGTTTGACAGAACTTAAGAGTTCTCGTCGTACACGCCTTCGGGGGCGGATGGAGCGGGAGCTCATGCAAATACCCTCGAGGGTTTGACAGAACTTAAGAGTTCTCATCGTACACCCCATCGGGGGCTGATAGAGCCGGAGTCATGCAATTACCCTTGAGGGTTTGACGGAATTTAAGAATTCTCGTCATACATGCCTTCTGGGGCGGATGTAGCGTCAAGCTCATGAAAATACCCTCGAGGGTCTCAGTCGAAGCAACAAGTACTTGTTGTCACTATGTTCAATAAGAAGGCGCGAGGGCATTGAGCCAGTAATATGGCCGCTGCTATGAAGCCCCCCTATCTAAGAGGGCACAAGGCATTAGGTCTGTAGTATTTGCTGATATCATAAGATATGAAACCACTCACCTTTGAGAAGACGTGGATATATAAAGATGGCTTTTAAGACCATATGTAGGGCCTGGTCGCAAGAAGACCTGTATGAGCAATATAGAAGACCGTAATATGCCTGCTTGACTGAACGAACATATAGAGCTAGAGGACACGAAGTCCGTCGCAGTTTATCAATATTTAAGACCCTGTGGGTCTAAAATACAAATATGCATTTGCATGGGGTGAAAGTGCTCATGTTTTATATTAGTGTGGCATATGTTAAATAGATAAAACCCTTTAGGTTCTATATCTGGATAAGCATTTTGTTTGGGATAAAAACTTAATATTTTTACCAAATATGGCTTAAGCCATATAAGTAAAACTCTAAGAGTTCAAAATATGAATAAACATATTGATGGGGCTATAAATTTAAATGTTTTAGGAAAGAGGCCACCAGACTTAGATGGAGACCTGTCCGTCGCTTTTGCCATCACACAGACAGCCGCCGACCCTAGGTCTTTGTGGGCATTACTTGTCATCAGAGACTTGACGACGGCGAAAGGAATGAAGCGGATCCGGAGATTGCAACAATGCGGCGAAGGTGCGGCCGTTAGGTGTGGAGGGGGCATCACCGCCTGGTACCACCGCGAGTAGCGGTTACAACACCGATCGAAAATGATGGTGTCTCTAGCGGCGCTGCTGTCACTATGTCGAGATCTTGGCAGGTGCAACGGTTGCTTGTCGCGACGCTGAACGACATGAGGTCGGGGTGTTGGCGGCAACGATGTGGTTCATCGAAGGGGAGATCGTCCTGCGAGTAGCTAAGGGAAGAGGCGTCTATCAAGTCAGCATAAGGGAGCCACATGCGGGCCTCTCCGGCTGTGATTGCTCAACTTCGATGCCCCTCTTGGGGCTTTAACCCATTGGGCGACGGTACATCGGGTGGCTGCGTGCTGTCGCCTTCATTCTTTTTGGCTGCCAACAGTGTGGTCTGATTAGGACGATGCGCATCGCCGGAATTACAGTTGGCGACAGTGGTCGTTTGTTCATGGTGGACGACGCGAGTCGTCAGGGAAGCTCGCGGTGCGCGATGTCGCTGATTTTTTTTTCTTGTGTCGCTACTCCGGCAGCTCTGTGATGGTTGCTACTGACTTCGGTAGTCGTGGTTACGACAGTGTTGGCCCTTTTTGCCAAGGCCATTATGCAGTGGAGTTGTCCAGAGGTATAATGGCGGATCTGGCAGCCCTTGGTTGTGAGGCTGAGACGGCGGCGGTGCATCCCATTATCAGTGGCGTCGACTGGATGGATGGGTGGCCGCTGTAATAGTGGACTGAAGCTGGCGACGGTACACCTCAGAAATTACGATGCGTGCATCTCGATGGCTCGGTGGTGGCGACGTAACAGTGACGATTTGTGCCCTGGCCTTTTGTTGGTTGTGGCGGTACTGCATGGTTGCCGCTGCGCGGTAGAAACTTGAGACGGCGCAATCGTGGCCAATTTGTGAAAATTATGAACTCTAAAATTTTTGTTTTTATTGTGATGGCAATTGACTTGGAGACCCGCGACGGCGGCACTTGTGTTGGTGGTTTCAACATGTTGCCGGCGGCCACTCGCGAAATAACCATTTGAGTTTTCTTGAGGTGGATCGATTAGGCTGGCAGGTCTCACGGACGGCGCCAATCTGTTTCTGCTAAAAATATGTTCCACGTACATTACGGAACTCGAGCCTGGACAGATGACTTACAAGACAAAAAAACAAGTGACCGCCGGGTAGGGTTCCTGGTGGAGAACTCTTTGATGCTTAAGTCAGAGCACAGTTACAAAATAGTAACTCTGAAAAAGCATAAATTGTGTAATCCCTATACCTGGAGTTGGTAGACCCCTTTATATAGCTGTAGGAGAAGACTCCTAGTAGAACTGAGTAGTGGGTCAGATCGCGTTAGGATCCTCGAGAATCACGTCATGATCTCTAATAAGATAATTATTGATCTCTCAGTTTGATTGAGATTACCAGATATTTCTCAATTATTGGGAGTTATATTTGAATTATATCAGCGTGTAATCTTGATAACTCAGAATATTAGTCGCCTACGAGAACGATAACATTTGTAATAGTTACGCACAAAGATTTTCACAAAAATGTGACGAGAACGTATAGCCTTGCTCGTGGACATCAGCTCATGTTTGCTGAGACCAACCATTTTCCGTTTAAGAATGTGTTTGTTCAAAATAATGAAAAAAAAAAGCATGTTTGCCTTGGGATAGGCAAAGTACGCAGACCGAGGTAGAGTTTCAGAGTTTGTTCAAACTCACATTCACAACAGAGCTATGGTCGCTAGCTAATAAGATCATTTTAATTTCACACAAATATCAAGCCTTAATTAAACAGTTTCACACATTGTGTCGAAAATAAAGACGGAAGGTATTTATTTTCAGACCTTAAAAAGCTTGTCTGCAACAAATTTGTCACCAAAAAGTGTACTCGTGACAAAAAATTGATTACTTAGCGACAAGTCATGAAATTGGCCAACATTTATACTATCGAACGAAGTCAAAATTTTAGATCAAACTCGCTTCATTTAGTAAATAAGAAAATAAATAAATTTTAAACGAGGCTAAATGGCTAATCCGTTCATGAACAGGTCAACCCATTTAAGCTCCGAGTACTTGAAGGCGTTCAATATTCAACTGCTACCGTCCACTTAACACCAAACAGCCGCCTTGATCTTGCTTTAAGAGGCAACAGTACAGCAATATAAAAATCACCATCCATTAATTCCACAATTAAAACGGGGAGGCGCGCCCACTACCGTCCACTAAGGCACGTTACTAAATTAAACAATTGAATGTCCACAATAAACCTTAGCCAACTTATTTTCCTAGGTCTATTTTATATGGGCGGATTCAATTTTAAAATGAATTAGGGAATAAAATTGAAAATTAAGTAATGAAAATTAAAACTTAAATATTTTAAGCAATTAAATTTTTTACTCATTGAAAAATAAGTTCACATATCTGGTTAACTGAAAGCAGATGTCAAAAATTATTCTATCTTATAGATCTATTCATTTTACCGGACACTTTTAACAACAAATCTTAATAGCACGTTCTTTCTTAGTATCGTTATATAAAAGTCACTAAAAGAATAATAATCATTAATTATTGTTATAATGGAGTTGCAGCTTTCTTCCATAACACACAAATAGCAGTAACTTCTTATTGCTATAATATTCATTACGAGTAACATGAAACAATATTTCTTTTTCTGTTGAACATCACACGTTAAAAGGTTAGTTATTGACAGTAACTTTATAACAATAAAGTTCATCTTAAGTCTTTTTTGCTTCAATATTGTTACTGTATTTCTCCAAGGGAGTTGACAGAAGTCAAATGGTTAAAAAAAAAAGGCACAAATACGATGAAGTCCAACCCAATTCAAGTTTAAATTAGTTGGGCCGAGATACGCTAATGTATATATTATGAGACTAAGAATACGTATCTGGGTGCAAAATAATTAATTCTAAAACATAATCAACGGGCAAGTGCTCATAACCCTAAACTAATTAGAGCTAAGTTTGTAACAAGTTTTTGTCAAGGTTGCTCTGAAGTTGCCTGTTGTGGAAATGATTGGAATCTCATAGGATTGTCACTAATGCATTTTGTCCCAACACACTTTAACTTGGTGAGGGAGTTTATGTTCATGTTGTGATGGGTTGTGGTGACACTAATGCACTTTTCTACTTTTTAATAACACTGTGTTTGGAATTACAAAATTTATAAAATTTTATTTTAAACATTCAAATTTTGTTATGTGCATGAAGTATTAAAAAAGGGATTTGGAATTGATCACCGTGTGATGATCACACAAGAATTTTTTTCTATAGCTTGAATTCTGATTTCGTGAGATTTACATCAGAGACACTGCTGTTAGGGTATAATTACGGTCAAGATCATTAAGTTTTAAAATATAACATATCGTAACCAAAAATCCTAATTTTGTTACACTGTGTCCATCTGTTATTCTGTCCAAAACGTGTATTTTTTTATGATGTCATTGTTACGTATTTTCAAAATGACAATACTGCCCTTTACTGCATATACTAAATAATTTTTTAAAATGTTCAAATTAGGATTATGATTTTTTTTGGGTTTGTATAAAAACCCTAATTTGAAAATTAAGATTTTGAAATTTGATCGGTTCACTCACCCACTGCCGGCGTCGCCCCCATCGCTGGTGACATCGCTCTTCCCCCTCCATCTCTTCTCTCTCCCCCACCTCGCCCCTCCCTTGCCCTACGCCAGAAGCTCCATTGACCCAACTCCCCCCGCAACAGCCCCTCCCTCTCCCCACGCTGCCAGCAGTAAAATTTCTCTTTTTCCCCCACCTGAAACCACCACCACCACCACCATCACTCCCCTAACGTCGCAGCCCCTTCACTCCCCCACCCGCCCCTAAAATCCTACTCGCCGGTGGGACTGATCTGCCGTTGCCTGGGCCCACCTCCTCGATCCAGAAAACGGAGCAAAAGCCCTATCGCCAAAGCCAAAATCCGACGCCGAAATCTTCTTGGAGCTGCAACAGGCCCCTCTGTAAATTTTAGGTTTGAATCTGAGAGAGGAGAGAATAAATTAGAGAGAGAAAGGAGAGAGAAAAAAGATAAAAGAAAATGAAATTTTAATTTTTAATTTCATTTAGAGGTAATAAAGTCATTTCATCAAAATCGTTATGTATTTTTGTATTCCATCTGATCAACGGACATAAGTGTTATTTGTCAAAACTAAAGGACAGACCTATAATTACACCATAACATAAGGGACACTGCTGAAATTATCCCTATCTTTTTCAATATCTTTACAACCAATGAACTCATGAGTGCCGTCTTCATTGCAATTGTCGCCACGCTTCCTTTACTACCGCCGTCACCGACGCCACTATTGCCATGTTATCGTCACTACCACTACCAATAGACTACTATACTTACAAACAGTTACACCCACCATTATGCTCATTATTGTTATCATCACACGACACGACACTATCATCACCACTACTACCACCACCACCACCACCACCACCACAGTCACCATCATTGTTAAGTGTGTTAAGTCACCACCACAATTACCATTATTGGCAATGGATCGATATCGTTGCTTCGCCGCCACACCACTACTTTTATCATCATGCTACCATCACCTGCATTGTCACTACCAAACCATGGTGCAATTGTTTCAAGTCTATCACGATTAACATGTTTATTATCATCATAACCACCATATTAGTTGCCCACCATCATACCTTCTATCGCCAAAATACCATAATTGACATCTGATATGACCTTCGTCGTTACCATTGTTGCCATCACTAGACCACCTCACAGCCACCGCCATTGACGTCACACCCCTACCACCTACCACCCGCCATGTCACAACACCACCACCACCGTCATCTTTACTATCGTTGTCGTAACTTATACCCCAACATTACCACTACTTACACCCTGGTACAACTAGCCGATATCATTAGTACAACTACTACTGTTACCATCACTAAACTGCCGCACCACCATTGTCGTTGTCTCCTGCTGCGGAACAATATAACAACACCATTACTGATGCCACACTACCATTAGAATCATCATCGATGCCACCATATCACTACTGTCACCATCCCTACGACGAGTCACACCTCAATATCACCACTACCATTATTATCATTGTTACCATCATTTGACCACTCTTCCACTTTTACCGCCAATGTCGCTACACACCACATATTGTGCCACCAACACATGTAAGATCACTTATAGTAGTTTGGTTTTCATCGTAAGCCAGAGATATAATTAGTTAATAATTTATTATCTTTTTTTATTTTCTCAGTGTTCCAAACACAAAAGCAGGAATTCCATGTTCATAATTCAACTTCGTTGTAAACATAACAAGGAGAAACGAATTTTAAATCTAATTTTAATTGAAAGTTAAGATCTTGATTTTGAAACTTAAAAACAGAGTATAAAAAGTTGAACTAAAAAATGTAAAACAAATATTCGTTGAAGTGATTCGTTTTCTATCCGTCCATTCGGTATATTCCCTCAAGCAACTAAAATGCACGCGCTGAATGAGAGTAGGGAAGTCAGATCGGGCTTAAAAAACCAGTAAAAAGGGGGCAGCACAATTCGCTTTCATTCCTTCCACTTGTTTACATTTCTGAGAAAACCCAAACCCAAACAAGAACACCGCCAACACATTCTGGTGTCAGATCTACAGATTTTGCCCCACCCCTTACACCTTACCCCCACCCTCCTCGGTTTCTCCGTCGCCTTAAGCCCTCCACATCCCTTCACCTCTATATATACCCATTCCCCTCACCGTCCCAAATGCCTACCTCCGGCGACCATTTCAAAAACGTCGACGAATTCAGCAGCAATGAACGGAGATGGCCCTCCTTCCGCCCTCAAGAGTAGGCACACCAGCAAAAAGCTTAACGGGGTCGTTAACGGGGTTGCTAACGGCATTAAGGACGTGGGGGGCATGAAGAAGAAGGGTGGTGGTGACGGGTTGTTGGGCAATGCGTCTTTTATGAAATGGAGGTTCGGGGATGTGCTGGGTGTGGTGAGGTACCACCCTGTGCCGTGCGCCTTCGCTCTGTCGCTCCTGTTCTTCATGGGCGTGGAGTACACTCTCCGCATGATCCCGCCGTCCTCTCAGCCGTTCGATCTGGGCTTCGTGGCCACCGTCCACCTTCACCGCTTGCTCGCCTCCAGGCCCAATCTCAACACTCTCCTTGCAGGCCTTAATACGGTACTAATCAAAGAGAGAGAGATAGAGAGAAACGGAAGAAAACCTTTTTTTTTTCTGGATCTGAATTCGACTTTTTGATTTTGTGGGTAGGTTTTTGTGCTAGTGCAAACGTCGTATATACTATGGACGTGGCTAATTGAAGGCCGACCGAGAGCGACGATTTCGGCACTGTTCATGTTCACGTTCAGAGGAATTCTGGGTTATTCCACGCAGCTGCCATTGCCTGAGGTCCTTTATCTCACTTCCTCTTAAACCTGACTCCCTGTTTTTCTTTGAATATTTGTTATACTTAAGCTGTGCAACATTTCATTTGAACTCCATAAGTGTCCGCTAAGCCGTCGTAGGGACAATTTCCTTACTTTCACCCTTGCGACTAATGTAACTATTTTGGTCCCAATCCTACGGCACAAACAAACCCCGCAACGGACGAACAAAATGTTGAATGAGGGTTATCACCCAGTTTTGTGCTTAGTGTTTTATTAGTTCCGGTTTTGATGCTCAAAAAAGAAAATTTCCGAAGGTTCAATCCACAATGACAATTACTTGTATTATATTTTAAGAAGCGCAGGTGTCTGGTGTCTACGCTATTAAACTATTTTTTCAGCCCATTTATGGCTAATTGTGTACGTTAGAAATGATATTTTTGGTGATCAGTGATTGTACAAATTCGGCATATCCTTGTTCAATAGTTGACCAGTACTTGATACTAATAGGCGCTACTACTTATTATCAAACAGTTGTTTGGATTTGGCTTATTTAATGGAGCTTGTGAAACGTAATAGGGAGTGTATGATAAGCATGTTAGGAAATAGTCACCATTTCAAGCGTTCTTGTGCCCTTAAAAACATATTAATTGTCACAGATTGGAAGGGTTCAACTTGTTCCTGTACTCTTGGGTGTGCAGTTCTGGTTTTAGTTAATTTTTGATAATTAACTTTGTACTTGTGTTATGACCTATGGGTCCATGTCCCGCTTTAATTTTATATGATATCTTTGTGATGGGTTCTTTCAAGTTGCTGTTTTCTATTCTACTAACAGGCAGCTTTAGTGAGCTGTTTTTCCCTATGTCTACTACATGAATCCAAACAAACTTTGACAAGGACACTGGTGCTTGTTATATGTTACTAACTATGAATGTTAGTAACCTAAGGGGCCAAGTCCAAAATTATACTACTTTCATAACTTGACAATTTGCTACCATCTACTTGTACATTTATTATGTGATGTGTGCATTGGCTATTATTGCTAGCAATGGTTAGTATATATGGCAATCAAGAAGTTATTCAGTATCGGACAATGATTGGTGTTGACTAAAAACGCAATAAATATGTGTGGTGTTTTACTCATCCGTGATGATGACTAACCGTGGTGAAATCCATTTACAGGGGTTCTTAGGTTCCGGCGTGGATTTTCCTGTTGGAAATGTCTCGTTTTTCTTGTTCTATTCGGGCCATGTTGCTGCATCTGTTATCGCCTCTCTGGACATGAAGCGCATGCAGAGGTGGGAATTGGCGTGGATGTTCGATACGCTCAACATTCTACAAGTTGTGAGGTTGCTGAGCACGAGGGGTCACTACACCATTGATTTGGTCGTCGGCATAGGTGCTGGGATTCTCTTTGATTCTCTGGCCGGAAAGTACGTGGAAAGCAAGAAAATTGCAGATGCAAAGACTAATGGTACCACCTATGAGACTTTCTTTACTTCTTTAAAGCAATTAAATTGTCGAACTCAATATGAAGTGCTTTAGACGCGTATTGAAATGTTCACAAAGACATTTAGTTGAAATTGTAAAGAATGGTGGTGATGTTATGGGAGTAATGTGCTGGGGCTTGGTTGTTTTTCTCTTGTTACAATGATCCCTTTGGTTCAACTCATCCTTTTAACTTAAATATGTTTCAAGGCCCTTATTTCGCCTTCCTGCGTTTTATTCTTTGATGCAAGAATACATGGTGAACAAATCTGTCTTAAGAAAATTTTAGAATGCATCGTTGCCGTCCAGTTAAATGGAAAGGTCTCAGGGAGGAGATTTCTTGTTTTCTTAGAGATCATGCATGGGGAGGAGATTTCTTGTTTTGTTTTGAGTTCATGGCAGTTCAACAACTAGGATTTGATTAGATGATAATGGAGACACCTCGACCAGAGCGGACGCAGTCAACATGCATTACGTTGCCCTAAAACCATTTGACTGAGAAACCTCCATTGGAAGAGTGTGTGCGCCTGAAACCCTCAAAGGCACGTCTTCATGAACAAAACCTTGACGTGTTTTGTTTTCCAAACCTAACAACGTTTGACATACTGCAGCAAGATAAAAATCAGCCATATACTTAAGCCAATTGTAGAATATACGACTTACCACCACTAAACTTGCTACTCCCATCGACGCGGGAAGCATGATTCTAACAAAAACATCAATTTTGAATGTTGTGTCAACAATCCCGGGATTCATAAATGCAAGAATTGTATGAACTGGCACTCAGAACTGAACCAACTCTTGCGTTGATTTGGGACTTGGGACAACCTAATATATGTTTTCTCGCTCCCGTTGGCCTAAGCAAGCAGTCATATTCCAGCATTTGGAGGACAACATTCATGTCTCATCAAACCAGCTGAACTCCAAAGACACGAACAGCACAGTTTTCATATGTATATTCTTAGCGGAACTACCGCAGAATAGATGCAAACAGAATGAAACTACTGCCAAGGAGGTAGTCAGCATAATACTGGAGATGTATTAAGCATGCAAGTTCATCTGACTTTTTTTTTTATCTTCCACTCCGACTAGCTAGTGAGGACATAATCAAATCGTAGTAAACTGAATACATAGATGCAAATGCAGCTAAGAACCGCAAGTTGGACTGACATGACTGAAAGAAAAATTAGCTTTAAAAGTACTTGTTCTGTACAAATTTTGACTGTATAAACACAAGCAGAGCCACCATGAAATCAAGGCACCTGAAAAAATGATTTTGATGCACAACCGTATAAGTATACAACTTGGATCATCTTTCTAATTGTAAAAAAAAAAAGGAAGAGGATATGTAGACTGCCAATGAGAGGTAGATTATATCTACCAGCAACTAGTTATTTCACAGACGATGCGAGGCAGGGACCAGGAAACCATGATGTTAATCCTCAGAATCTGAGTAAAGCGGGCAGGATCCATCATCGACGTTAGCAAGGGGGTTGTACGAAGGCGAGCTTGGATCAGTGCACCCAAGAACAAGATCAAGTTCGCAGCGGTCGCCCTGCGTTAAGTAGCAATTGCCAGTAGTTCAAAAAGGATTTCATTACATCTTGGCGCATAAGTAGCAATTGCCAGTAGTTCAAAAAGGATTTCATTACATCTTGGCGCAAAGTATAGACACTAAGGTAGCAAAGATTTTACTTACGCCTTCAACTGACAAATTGCCAATCATAGCACATCTATCTATGACTATATTTGTGTCTGGAAAGATTGCTCTGTCACATGCACCATCTCTGCTCAACTCTTCTGTGAGACCCTGGTATGAGATTAATAGTCTGTCAATCACCTTCAGAAACATCAAGCATTATCTGATTCATTACGCTTTGATTTTATTCTGGCTCGAACTTCCTAACATGCTGATCAAGGAGATTGGTCATGATCTTGGCATCATCCTAACATGCTCAAAATTCAGTGAATACTTTTAAGAATCACAATCATGCGAAAAAGGAAGGTTTAGCCACTTTAATACATAGATTACTATGACAAATACTTGGAAACCCATCTATTCTACCTCGACAACAGTTGTTTTTTTTTAGCTGAACGCGGTAGATTAAAATGCTAAAAAAATAGGATTACCTCATTGAAAAAGTCAATTGGTTTATTTCTCCAGGGCTTTGGAACTTGAAATTGCAGTCTATAAGGACCGTCCCAGTCGGCTCCATTTGTGAATGAAAAGATCAGATTTATAGCTGCAGAAAACCAAAACAAGAAGAGAAGAGGAGAGTCAAGTTTAGACAAGCTAGAGAAGTATTGCCAGGAAAATAAAAAGACCAGGAAGATGTAAAATGAGAACCTACCATGCTTGGGAATGCATATCTGGATTGTATATAAGGGAGCATCAGCATTGCCCCGACTTTTCTTAAGCATCGCTCTTGGCTCGCCTCCACACATGATAGGTTGATTGAAACCTCCTGAAATTTGTTTAGGACCCAACAAATCTCCATTTAGTCTTTACAATGATCTTACAGATGTATTTCACTTTCCAACCATAGATAATTTATGACGCACTTAAGGTTATAAAAATCATTCCGTTACTCAAAAGAAAAACTATAAATGACAGTATCAAAGTGCCTGTCTGAAGCATCGAAGAAAGAAATTCTCTATGGCGGTATGCTAGCAGAAGATCAAGAAGTATGCATATCCGCAGTGGCTTCAAATTCCATTTTTCAGAGATATGGTAGGATTTATCAGAGTTATGAGAGCTTTTGGGAGAGCATACACAAGTTCCCATTCCAGAACGAAGAGTATTTTAGGATATGCTAGCATCAATTTATAGGGGAAAACTGGATAACTATCAATTTCTGTATCAGTGCACGGAAGATACCATTAAAAGCAATCCCAAACTCTTCATTCGGAACAAGTTTGGTTGCAGCGGGATTGTAGAAAATCTTCAGCTTCTCTCCCTGCCGAAGTACAAGTTATAAGTGCATAATCACGTCAAGTTCCCAACGGATTGCCAGTATACATATAAATTAGGTGCCACGACAGACGTACAGAAGTAGGAGGAAGACCATTCATAGTTTTCCAGTATATTGGAGCTCTTCCAAGATCAAATTCAGCCCATGTAGGAAGCAAAAATCTGGAACACAATAATTTGAAATGAAACCATCACAACTTGACAAAAGATGCATCTAGCTTTGACAAAGAGGAAAAATAGGAGATCATGCTGAACTGCGCAAAACCTGAATTTGCCATGAAAATTTGAAAAGAAACCATCACAACTTAACAAAAGATGCATCTAGCTTTGACAACAGAGGAAAAACAGGAGATCATGCTGAACTGTGCAAAACCTTAATTTGCCATGTCTTCCTCTACATTAGCTAATAATAGACTGGTTTTCTGTCCTACTCTTTTTTCAAGGAAACTTTACTTCAAATAGTAAGTCAATACATCTACCCATGTCGACTAACGAAATTTGGCCAATGAAGGCAAAGTATATATGCTCCAAATCCCTTACGTTCCTGTCAATTTCTAGATGAGTGCAAGCAATTGTCAAATTGCCATGACGTAATTGAGAGGTAGTTTAATTGGAGAAACATACTCCTTATACTCTTCCACAGGAGGCGTTGCAACAGTGGCGGCCGCACTTACTCTCCCACAAATTTTAACCGACTTCCTCTTGTCCTGATGATATCCACGCAAGGGATAACCCATAAAACTCGTAGCTGCATCCAACAGATATAAATGCATGAAAAGGATTGTTTCAACACTTCGCTACCAGTAATCCTGTGTATAGGCCTAGATAAAGGAGAATAGCTAATATTTAACAAGACTGATTAATTGAGTTGATGAGTTACTAGAGATTACACAGAACTGATTCGCAAGTTTCACCGAGGAAATAGGGGAATCAAGTTAGATTCACACCGGGTTACATATGCATGTGTTCATGGTTATAACCGATTGAATTCAAGAAAACAACAATTCATGGTTCAAACAAGCATATGTTCCAACAATCATCATCAAGTAACGAAGAAACATGAAGTCTGAGGTATTTGAAACGGAGGGGCATGGATTAGTACTTGAAGTTGAACGAGCAGCAGATAAAATCTGGGTCGATGAAGTGAAGAGTGAAGCCATTTTGCAAACTGTAGGCACACTGTGTGTGTGAGAAAGAGTTGGAATTTAGGCTCTAGAAATGGGTGGGTTGTTTGGGAAGGGGGGGGGGGGGGGGGGGGGGGGGGTGTTGGAAGAGAAGGGCAAACGCAACCACAAACACACGTTTTGCATTTGAAGAAATATCTCCATTATCCAAAACGACAAGAAACGGAATTTTGTGAAGCCAAAATCGTTATCTTGAATTCTTTTTCCCCACAACTCAAAACTTATGCCACCGTCTTATCGCCTCCTTTGCCACGTTACCATCTCTCTCACACACACTCACAGACACAATTTTTGCAGAAACGCCACGAAATATGAACCATGGACATCCTAGGAAGCAAAACCCTCTCATATATATACCTCTAGCAAGCATCTAGTAAGACAAGTTTCAACTCCTTTGTTAAAATGGCACAGATTGCTCCACCACACAATGCCAAACCTTTTTCACTTCCGGCACTCCGTCAAAGGCCGGAGCGTACCATGGTTGCTTTCCGTCCACCACAAATGAAGCTACTTAGTCACTGCGCCGTTTCTGGGCAGCTTACAAGAGTTGGTCACATCAAAAGAGTGTCACTGTTGGTGGTGCGAGCTACATCAATATCTGCCTCGGAGGGTGGAAGGATTATGTTATCCGACGTGGTGGTGACGCGGCCGAGGAATGTGTACTGGGGCAGGAAGTGGAATTTGATGGATGTGGCCACCGCCGGTGTGGTTGTGGTGATGCATTTGATGTGCCTGGTGGCGCCTTTTGTGTTCAATTGGGGTGCTTTCTGGGTGACGGTTGGGTTGTATATTGCGACTGGGCTTCTGGGAATCACCATGACTTTTCACCGGAATCTTTCCCACCGGAGTTTCAAGCTTCCCAAATGGCTAGAGTACTTGTTTGCTTATTTTGGTGCTCAAGCTCTTCAGGTCAGTTGCAATTTCAGTAACTTCATTGGATTAATCGTTGCACTCTTTTGATAGCTAATGGTTCTCAAGCTATGCCACAAGTTTGTAGCACCCCCTTTGTCAACCGAAAATTATAGGCATTACTGTTTTGGGATTGCAGGGGAGTCCAATTGATTGGGTGAGCACGCACAGGTACCACCATCAACACTGTGATTCTGAGAAAGACCCACATAGCCCAATTGAAGGTTTTTGGTTTAGCCACATGAGCTGGATCTTTGACACGAAAGGTGTTATAAACAGGGTATGTTTCTCCCCCTGTCAAGCACAAACGCAGACGAAAAGGGGTAATTCTTGGGGGGAAAATGGTTCTGATGATTGCTTTGGAATACTTGCAGTGTGGAGAAATGAACAATGTTGGAGATTTAGAGAAGCAACCCTTCTACAGATTTCTTCACAACACTTACATTATTCATCCAATTGCACTTGGAGTTCTATTATATGCTCTGGGAGGATTTCCCTTCATAGTGTGGGGAATGGTAAGGACTTATTTCTGCACTTTCGGTTTTTTCGAATATTTTTAAAGACCGATACACTTTATATGACTCATTTTTACTCGTCTAAAACCGATTAATGCAATGTCAAAATTATTGTTTCTTATACTAGTTTCTTTCCTATTTTCTTGTCCTCCTCTTATGTTTGTACACTACGTGCACATTGAGTTGTAACCACAATCTAAAACTTGTCAAAATTCTTAAAGCACAGTACAAAACATAGGACTCTTTTTCTACCGGTTTAAGCTTATAAGTCTAACATTTTACATAAAAGTTGCACCAACTTTCTTGTCAACGTCAAAAAATCAGTACTCTTATTCAGCAAGTTGGGCATCACTCTTTCGCTTGGTGGGACATCTAGCCTTGCCTCTTACGACCGTGCATGAGTCCCCAGTTCTGTATCATTTTGGACCATTCAACTTCAACAAGTGGTGTGCAGGCCTGTAATCTAAGATCTGGGCCACATTCTATGTTTTGTGGATCATATGCCTTATCCATCATAGTTCATCTGTGTTGCAATTTCTGAGTATATGAATAGGAACTCTAGGCAATTTTCATCGCTGTGGAAAGAATTTGGAAACATAAACTTTAATTTACCTTGGTAAACTCTTGATTAGCTTATTTATCATGGGGAAATGGTGAATGCAGGGTGTGAGGATTGTATGGGTGTACCACATTACCTGGCTAGTGAACTCAGCTTGCCATGTCTGGGGAAAACAGGCATGGAACACCGGCGATCTATCGAGGAATAATTGGTACAATTAGCTTTCTACTAACTTGCGTTGCCATAAAACTGCTCATACTAATTTGGAATGGGGATGATCCTGACAAACTTGGTATACAAATTTGTGATCAGGTGGGTGGCAATGCTTGCATTTGGAGAGGGTTGGCACAACAATCACCATGCTTTTGAGTTCTCAGCTAGGCATGGACTGGAATGGTGGCAGGTTGACATGACCTGGTATGTGGTGAGGTTTCTTCAAGCTGTTGGTTTGGCCACTGATGTGAAGTTACCCTCAGAGGCTCAGAAGCAAAGAATGGCCTTTTCTGTTAACAACGAGTGATTTGCATTCCAGGATCATTTTTCCACTTGACCGGGTGTAAAATTAAACCGTGGGTTAGTCAGAGAGAGTTGATTATCTATTTTTTAAAAATTTACTTTTTTTTGGTCTTGTCTCGACCCTCCTTCTTCACTGTCTTGCTAACAACTGCACTACATGAGATATTACTTTAACTTGTTTCTCGGTACTGATATACTTTGAGTGATTTTTTCCTTTATACAAAGCAATTCTTGTCTTTCTTCGCATAGAGAGATGTATTAGGTTAGCTGAAGACTTTATCATGGCCATTTTATTGCATTAAATAACTTTTGTGATAATTAACAGTCGTTTAGATTAGTTTGAAGAGCTATTCGGATCGTAAGAAGATAGCTATAACTCTCTATACAGTGATAATTAATAATTGTTTAATATTTTTTTCTGTTTCAACTTTTAGGGGAATGACTTTAAGGAATGTATATGGTCTTATCCCCTAATACTAAAGGGTACTCTTGTTGAAAAAAGAGCAAATATACCCCCATCCCAATTATTCAATTAGGGGACAGCCAATAGAAGAAATCAATATTTCATAAAATAAATGGATAATTCCAAAAACCAAAATTTATCCTTTTCTTAATTCCTCCATTTTTGTGGTGGGCTTGAGAAGACGAAGGCTTCGGAGTCAGAGGCCCAATAAAGTATAGATGGGCCAGCTTAATGGCCTGAACCAATTTAGGCTCAGCTGATCAATATCCAGCCCAAAGATGACAGGGGCCTACAATAATAATAATAAACTAAAAACAAGTACAATTTAAAGTTGGACTTGGCTTGCCGTATCTTTCACAAACAAAATCCCTTTGCTTAATCTTTGGCCCAATTCTTTGTAGGTAAGTATAGTTTGTGGAGTGTTGATACCCAAGGGATGGGGGCCTGGCCATTGAGGAGGTTTTCCCCCGGTGGTGACTTCCTACCTTCGAAGCTTAGGACCTGCAATTTGGAAAAATATTTCCTTAAATACTGAGGCCGATACAGGGGGTGCACCTTTAAGATGGGCGGGGCAAGGGACTTGGTCTCTGTTAACACTAAAGCTCCAGAGAATACCTCTTCCCCTCCACTCCAAAAGAAAACGTTAAAAAAGAAGACCGAAGGTTATACCAAGAGAATGCGTCCGCTGGTCAAGGAAGTTTGCTTTCTTCCTAATTTTTCTAAGTTTGAATCTTAGGACCAGCATTGAAGAAAAATATTTCTCTATATGCTCCAGGCCGATATGGAGAATGCACCCTTACGATGTCTCGAACAAAATACTTGGTCTCGGTTAATAATAAATCTGACCCGATCGATGATATCCTTTACCCTCCCATGATTCCCATCCAAAAAAAATAAAAGAAAGAAAAAGAACAAAAGGTGGATACCCAACAATAAGGACCTCCTTTTTATTTGTACAAAGGTAACGTTATTGGAGTACTTTAAAAATATTAGTGGTAGAAAAACTTGACAAAAACATGTTTTCTTAACCATAACTACTTAAAATGTTCCAATAAAAGACTTATTAATATTATCTTCCTTCCTTCCTGAATTGTTGTAAACCAAAACCATCAACAGAAGTGTTCTGGCTTAACCCAACTCGTACCACCATACGGTTGGTTACGCTTTGCAATAGTGGAGACGCATATGAATCGTTCAGAAATGACATTTAAGAATTTTGGTAGCAGAAGTGGAGTAACTCTCAATTTCAATGCTACTTCCAAATTACCCTTTTTCCACTCTACTGATTACTAGATCAATAATACAGACTATCCAGTCCGGGAATCTCGAGCAACGGGCCGAGTCTAGTACGTACATATGAGTGCAAGGGTTAAACCTAATGACCTCGTAGCTTTTCACTTGCACACACAACACCAGAGCAGTGTTGTTTACTCCAATTTCTCTTTCGAGGAACAAAACATTTGGAATTTCGAAGCAAAAAAGAGTTTTCTAATTACAATGCAGTAGAAAGGTTTAGGATAACACCTACAGAGTGTAAGCACGGGAGGACAAAAGGAATGATTATGATGAAGTTTAAGGGGGTAATTAAGCCCTTTAAAAACAAGGGTATGAGCGCCTTCAAAAGTGCTTCTTTAAACAAATGCGAGTTATGGGTTCATTTCCCTACGGTTTGCATACGTCAATCCAAAGCATGCTTCTTCTATTCCTCGTTAATCCTCCTAATTTTAATAAAGTTCTAATTATGCTTTTATTCAAATTTTAGACACAAACAAAGGGCCTATTGCTATTATTCGGGAGCTGAAAACCATGTTACACAATCGCTCAAAGTTTGGCAAAAGTTATAAATGCTTTAATATCATACTTAATGATTTTATTAAAGTACAATCAAAGAAGATTCCGCATTGTTCAGGGCAAAAATAATTATTTTCATGATCGGCCATTGTGGGGAAGCGAGTAGTAGGATGGGGCATTATGTGACTAAGTTTGCCCTAAATTCGGATGGTGCTGTACACGTGTTACGGTGATTTCTTGAGCTGAGTCTCCGAATTTTTCCTTCTGTTACTATTGATACAACGATACAATTTGGTTTCTAAAAGTTTTACAATGATTATATATAGGAATTGAGATTGTTTCTTACATCTGGTAGAGTTCAACTCCTCTTGAGTAAGGTTTGGGGTCGAACGTTAGGCTTTAATACAGTATTAGAGTTAAATCTTACCCTTGTCTAATAGTCTTCAGATTACTATCTTACCGCTTCTTTCAGATCTACAGTCTGCTTTACTCGACTCAGGGCCTTACTTAGAATCACCTCATATGCTATGATATGAATGACGTCGGATATCAATGTCTCGCATCAAATATATATATAATAATTAGGGTTGAGAAATCATTCAAGAAGAAGAAAACAGTGGCATTGTAAATTTGTAATACTCTCAGTGTGAATTGGCAATCTTACATGGAAGTCATAATGCATGGTCTATGAATTACTAATGAATCTTCACCAATTTCAGAAACCCCTGAAAAGATGTTTCACGGGTCCTAATTTGTTTCTAGTATATTGCTTACGTCCATAAGAAGCATGCTTTAAGTCGAGTAACTCGAGGTTCTTGTGAATAGATTAGTGAACATGCTTGCAAAATGAACTAAAGTTAGGAAACACCCATCACAGAGGCTAATGTTGGGTGCATACACTTTGTACGGCTTAAAGCAGAAGACTTGACAAAGGCCATGCGTGGGGCTATATTTGATTTTTCTAATACTGATTGTGTTATCCGTTTCTGCATTCATTCCCTCATCAACTTCATTAAACTATTGAGAGCAGCTTTACGGTTTGAATGCCCCCATACATATGATATGATAGCAGAAGGTAGCCGAGTGAAAAAGCTAAGAACTGAACTCTTGCATTGGCAATAACAACCCCTCATTTCCAATAAATAACAACAACAACATTCTCACAACTAGAAAGTGCATGGTATTCTGGCATAAGCACCAAATATATATGTTGTTCATTGACAACATTTCAACATAAGGTATTTTACTTTAAATTCAAAGAAGATTGTCTAAAAAAAAAGCATTATGTTCTCCTAGCAAATTGTTATTATTATTATTGGCTTGGGAAAAAAACCCTATCAAACTTACACACACACACACTAATGAGAATGCAATACAAGATAGATTGCATTGAAAAGAAAAAAAATATACACGAAATGTAACTTTATACAAAAAACAATACAAGCTTGTAGAACCGAGAGGTACAAAAGAAAAAATAATTTTACGTTATTCTTTGTGTTTTAACTAGAGGAATGTTCAAAATGATGTTTTTTTTAATCATAGTTAGTACACAATAATTTTTGGCTTGTCAACTTTACAAATTCGTTTGGCTGGATGGCATCTAACATCCTACAGTGCGAATGCTTATGCACATAACACCTTGTAGTTTCAAATTTGACAATTATAGTAAATGAAAAATAAGTTATGAAAAGAGAAAAAAATAAAAATATATATATGTTTGGATATCTCTATCCATGTGTAAAGGCCGCATGAGTAGCACACATAGACAGCCGTCCACTTCAATTAAATGACAAATTCGATTTGAATCTAGTTTCTTGAAATTTAAAATGTCAAGGTATTACTGTTATCATTAAATTAAATTGCAGCATTTATGTGCAAAAACATTTAAAGTATGGGGAGTTAATTCGATTCGATTCTCTTTTAGGCATGATGGTGCGAAGTGCTTAAACTCAGAGTGCAACAATGAGAGAAAGCAGAAAGAAGTCAAAAAAACTTGGTTTCTTGATCAAAGATAAAGTTGAAGCAAATGTGTAAGCCCTCAGTCACTCACCGCGACCAATGCCCATCCCCCAACCCTTTGAAAAGTCTAATCATGCCTTTGGTGAAACTCCTTTTAACCCATACATACACACTTATCAACCGGAAGGCAACCCAGTTCGCCACGTGTTCCCCCAAGCCATAAAAATTGTCAACAACACCTGTCACAGGGCCTTGTTTACCGGGCTCCGAAACCCTTTTCCCCAAACTTCAAGGCAACGGTAGCTAAAGAGAGCATGGTGAAAAACAAACACATTTTCTCAGGGAGAAGGGTCAGAGCAAAAGTGAAAGAAAAGTGAGAGTTGAGAGTGCTGTTTGGCAGCACGTACGAACAGGAAAGTTTTATTTAAAATGAAGGCGGGGTCTCTAATCTCCTCTCTTTTATTTTAGGGTTTATTACGGTTAATCTCCCTGAGTTTGGAGTTATTACGTTGAATTTCAAAAGATTGTGAAGAATTAGGATTTTGTCAGTGTAGTTCAATATCTTCTTGCACTTCCCCCATTCAATAAATGTGACACTGTTGTAGTTGTTTTAATATATCCAAATTTTCCTTCAAGAAATTGTCAAAAGTCCATTC
>JAVXUP010003302.1:0-75473 GCA_033070095.1 Escallonia herrerae | reverse complement strand
AACCCTAAACCCTAAACCCTAAACCCTAAACCCTAAACCCTAAACCCTAAACCCTAAACCCTAAACCCTAAACCCTAAACCCTAAACCCTAAACCCTAAACCCTAAACCCTAAACCCTAAACCCTAAACCCTAAACCCTAAACCCTAAACCCTAAACCCTAAACCCTAAACCCTAAACCCTAAACCCTAAACCCTAAACCCTAAACCCTAAACCCTAAACCCTAAACCCTAAACCCTAAACCCTAAACCCTAAACCCTAAACCCTAAACCCTAAACCCTAAACCCTAAACCCTAAACCCTAAACCCTAAACCCTAAACCCTAAACCCTAAACCCTAAACCCTAAACCCTAAACCCTAAACCCTAAACCCTAAACCCTAAACCCTAAACCCTAAACCCTAAACCCTAAACCCTAAACCCTAAACCCTAAACCCTAAACCCTAAACCCTAAACCCTAAACCCTAAACCCTAAACCCTAAACCCTAAACCCTAAACCCTAAACCCTAAACCCTAAACCCTAAACCCTAAACCCTAAACCCTAAACCCTAAACCCTAAACCCTAAACCCTAAACCCTAAACCCTAAACCCTAAACCCTAAACCCTAAACCCTAAACCCTAAACCCTAAACCCTAAACCCTAAACCCTAAACCCTAAACCCTAAACCCTAAACCCTAAACCCTAAACCCTAAACCCTAAACCCTAAACCCTAAACCCTAAACCCTAAACCCTAAACCCTAAACCCTAAACCCTAAACCCTAAACCCTAAACCCTAAACCCTAAACCCTAAACCCTAAACCCTAAACCCTAAACCCTAAACCCTAAACCCTAAACCCTAAACCCTAAACCCTAAACCCTAAACCCTAAACCCTAAACCCTAAACCCTAAACCCTAAACCCTAAACCCTAAACCCTAAACCCTAAACCCTAAACCCTAAACCCTAAACCCTAAACCCTAAACCCTAAACCCTAAACCCTAAACCCTAAACCCTAAACCCTAAACCCTAAACCCTAAACCCTAAACCCTAAACCCTAAACCCTAAACCCTAAACCCTAAACCCTAAACCCTAAACCCTAAACCCTAAACCCTAAACCCTAAACCCTAAACCCTAAACCCTAAACCCTAAACCCTAAACCCTAAACCCTAAACCCTAAACCCTAAACCCTAAACCCTAAACCCTAAACCCTAAACCCTAAACCCTAAACCCTAAACCCTAAACCCTAAACCCTAAACCCTAAACCCTAAACCCTAAACCCTAAACCCTAAACCCTAAACCCTAAACCCTAAACCCTAAACCCTAAACCCTAAACCCTAAACCCTAAACCCTAAACCCTAAACCCTAAACCCTAAACCCTAAACCCTAAACCCTAAACCCTAAACCCTAAACCCTAAACCCTAAACCCTAAACCCTAAACCCTAAACCCTAAACCCTAAACCCTAAACCCTAAACCCTAAACCCTAAACCCTAAACCCTAAACCCTAAACCCTAAACCCTAAACCCTAAACCCTAAACCCTAAACCCTAAACCCTAAACCCTAAACCCTAAACCCTAAACCCTAAACCCTAAACCCTAAACCCTAAACCCTAAACCCTAAACCCTAAACCCTAAACCCTAAACCCTAAACCCTAAACCCTAAACCCTAAACCCTAAACCCTAAACCCTAAACCCTAAACCCTAAACCCTAAACCCTAAACCCTAAACCCTAAACCCTAAACCCTAAACCCTAAACCCTAAACCCTAAACCCTAAACCCTAAACCCTAAACCCTAAACCCTAAACCCTAAACCCTAAACCCTAAACCCTAAACCCTAAACCCTAAACCCTAAACCCTAAACCCTAAACCCTAAACCCTAAACCCTAAACCCTAAACCCTAAACCCTAAACCCTAAACCCTAAACCCTAAACCCTAAACCCTAAACCCTAAACCCTAAACCCTAAACCCTAAACCCTAAACCCTAAACCCTAAACCCTAAACCCTAAACCCTAAACCCTAAACCCTAAACCCTAAACCCTAAACCCTAAACCCTAAACCCTAAACCCTAAACCCTAAACCCTAAACCCTAAACCCTAAACCCTAAACCCTAAACCCTAAACCCTAAACCCTAAACCCTAAACCCTAAACCCTAAACCCTAAACCCTAAACCCTAAACCCTAAACCCTAAACCCTAAACCCTAAACCCTAAACCCTAAACCCTAAACCCTAAACCCTAAACCCTAAACCCTAAACCCTAAACCCTAAACCCTAAACCCTAAACCCTAAACCCTAAACCCTAAACCCTAAACCCTAAACCCTAAACCCTAAACCCTAAACCCTAAACCCTAAACCCTAAACCCTAAACCCTAAACCCTAAACCCTAAACCCTAAACCCTAAACCCTAAACCCTAAACCCTAAACCCTAAACCCTAAACCCTAAACCCTAAACCCTAAACCCTAAACCCTAAACCCTAAACCCTAAACCCTAAACCCTAAACCCTAAACCCTAAACCCTAAACCCTAAACCCTAAACCCTAAACCCTAAACCCTAAACCCTAAACCCTAAACCCTAAACCCTAAACCCTAAACCCTAAACCCTAAACCCTAAACCCTAAACCCTAAACCCTAAACCCTAAACCCTAAACCCTAAACCCTAAACCCTAAACCCTAAACCCTAAACCCTAAACCCTAAACCCTAAACCCTAAACCCTAAACCCTAAACCCTAAACCCTAAACCCTAAACCCTAAACCCTAAACCCTAAACCCTAAACCCTAAACCCTAAACCCTAAACCCTAAACCCTAAACCCTAAACCCTAAACCCTAAACCCTAAACCCTAAACCCTAAACCCTAAACCCTAAACCCTAAACCCTAAACCCTAAACCCTAAACCCTAAACCCTAAACCCTAAACCCTAAACCCTAAACCCTAAACCCTAAACCCTAAACCCTAAACCCTAAACCCTAAACCCTAAACCCTAAACCCTAAACCCTAAACCCTAAACCCTAAACCCTAAACCCTAAACCCTAAACCCTAAACCCTAAACCCTAAACCCTAAACCCTAAACCCTAAACCCTAAACCCTAAACCCTAAACCCTAAACCCTAAACCCTAAACCCTAAACCCTAAACCCTAAACCCTAAACCCTAAACCCTAAACCCTAAACCCTAAACCCTAAACCCTAAACCCTAAACCCTAAACCCTAAACCCTAAACCCTAAACCCTAAACCCTAAACCCTAAACCCTAAACCCTAAACCCTAAACCCTAAACCCTAAACCCTAAACCCTAAACCCTAAACCCTAAACCCTAAACCCTAAACCCTAAACCCTAAACCCTAAACCCTAAACCCTAAACCCTAAACCCTAAACCCTAAACCCTAAACCCTAAACCCTAAACCCTAAACCCTAAACCCTAAACCCTAAACCCTAAACCCTAAACCCTAAACCCTAAACCCTAAACCCTAAACCCTAAACCCTAAACCCTAAACCCTAAACCCTAAACCCTAAACCCTAAACCCTAAACCCTAAACCCTAAACCCTAAACCCTAAACCCTAAACCCTAAACCCTAAACCCTAAACCCTAAACCCTAAACCCTAAACCCTAAACCCTAAACCCTAAACCCTAAACCCTAAACCCTAAACCCTAAACCCTAAACCCTAAACCCTAAACCCTAAACCCTAAACCCTAAACCCTAAACCCTAAACCCTAAACCCTAAACCCTAAACCCTAAACCCTAAACCCTAAACCCTAAACCCTAAACCCTAAACCCTAAACCCTAAACCCTAAACCCTAAACCCTAAACCCTAAACCCTAAACCCTAAACCCTAAACCCTAAACCCTAAACCCTAAACCCTAAACCCTAAACCCTAAACCCTAAACCCTAAACCCTAAACCCTAAACCCTAAACCCTAAACCCTAAACCCTAAACCCTAAACCCTAAACCCTAAACCCTAAACCCTAAACCCTAAACCCTAAACCCTAAACCCTAAACCCTAAACCCTAAACCCTAAACCCTAAACCCTAAACCCTAAACCCTAAACCCTAAACCCTAAACCCTAAACCCTAAACCCTAAACCCTAAACCCTAAACCCTAAACCCTAAACCCTAAACCCTAAACCCTAAACCCTAAACCCTAAACCCTAAACCCTAAACCCTAAACCCTAAACCCTAAACCCTAAACCCTAAACCCTAAACCCTAAACCCTAAACCCTAAACCCTAAACCCTAAACCCTAAACCCTAAACCCTAAACCCTAAACCCTAAACCCTAAACCCTAAACCCTAAACCCTAAACCCTAAACCCTAAACCCTAAACCCTAAACCCTAAACCCTAAACCCTAAACCCTAAACCCTAAACCCTAAACCCTAAACCCTAAACCCTAAACCCTAAACCCTAAACCCTAAACCCTAAACCCTAAACCCTAAACCCTAAACCCTAAACCCTAAACCCTAAACCCTAAACCCTAAACCCTAAACCCTAAACCCTAAACCCTAAACCCTAAACCCTAAACCCTAAACCCTAAACCCTAAACCCTAAACCCTAAACCCTAAACCCTAAACCCTAAACCCTAAACCCTAAACCCTAAACCCTAAACCCTAAACCCTAAACCCTAAACCCTAAACCCTAAACCCTAAACCCTAAACCCTAAACCCTAAACCCTAAACCCTAAACCCTAAACCCTAAACCCTAAACCCTAAACCCTAAACCCTAAACCCTAAACCCTAAACCCTAAACCCTAAACCCTAAACCCTAAACCCTAAACCCTAAACCCTAAACCCTAAACCCTAAACCCTAAACCCTAAACCCTAAACCCTAAACCCTAAACCCTAAACCCTAAACCCTAAACCCTAAACCCTAAACCCTAAACCCTAAACCCTAAACCCTAAACCCTAAACCCTAAACCCTAAACCCTAAACCCTAAACCCTAAACCCTAAACCCTAAACCCTAAACCCTAAACCCTAAACCCTAAACCCTAAACCCTAAACCCTAAACCCTAAACCCTAAACCCTAAACCCTAAACCCTAAACCCTAAACCCTAAACCCTAAACCCTAAACCCTAAACCCTAAACCCTAAACCCTAAACCCTAAACCCTAAACCCTAAACCCTAAACCCTAAACCCTAAACCCTAAACCCTAAACCCTAAACCCTAAACCCTAAACCCTAAACCCTAAACCCTAAACCCTAAACCCTAAACCCTAAACCCTAAACCCTAAACCCTAAACCCTAAACCCTAAACCCTAAACCCTAAACCCTAAACCCTAAACCCTAAACCCTAAACCCTAAACCCTAAACCCTAAACCCTAAACCCTAAACCCTAAACCCTAAACCCTAAACCCTAAACCCTAAACCCTAAACCCTAAACCCTAAACCCTAAACCCTAAACCCTAAACCCTAAACCCTAAACCCTAAACCCTAAACCCTAAACCCTAAACCCTAAACCCTAAACCCTAAACCCTAAACCCTAAACCCTAAACCCTAAACCCTAAACCCTAAACCCTAAACCCTAAACCCTAAACCCTAAACCCTAAACCCTAAACCCTAAACCCTAAACCCTAAACCCTAAACCCTAAACCCTAAACCCTAAACCCTAAACCCTAAACCCTAAACCCTAAACCCTAAACCCTAAACCCTAAACCCTAAACCCTAAACCCTAAACCCTAAACCCTAAACCCTAAACCCTAAACCCTAAACCCTAAACCCTAAACCCTAAACCCTAAACCCTAAACCCTAAACCCTAAACCCTAAACCCTAAACCCTAAACCCTAAACCCTAAACCCTAAACCCTAAACCCTAAACCCTAAACCCTAAACCCTAAACCCTAAACCCTAAACCCTAAACCCTAAACCCTAAACCCTAAACCCTAAACCCTAAACCCTAAACCCTAAACCCTAAACCCTAAACCCTAAACCCTAAACCCTAAACCCTAAACCCTAAACCCTAAACCCTAAACCCTAAACCCTAAACCCTAAACCCTAAACCCTAAACCCTAAACCCTAAACCCTAAACCCTAAACCCTAAACCCTAAACCCTAAACCCTAAACCCTAAACCCTAAACCCTAAACCCTAAACCCTAAACCCTAAACCCTAAACCCTAAACCCTAAACCCTAAACCCTAAACCCTAAACCCTAAACCCTAAACCCTAAACCCTAAACCCTAAACCCTAAACCCTAAACCCTAAACCCTAAACCCTAAACCCTAAACCCTAAACCCTAAACCCTAAACCCTAAACCCTAAACCCTAAACCCTAAACCCTAAACCCTAAACCCTAAACCCTAAACCCTAAACCCTAAACCCTAAACCCTAAACCCTAAACCCTAAACCCTAAACCCTAAACCCTAAACCCTAAACCCTAAACCCTAAACCCTAAACCCTAAACCCTAAACCCTAAACCCTAAACCCTAAACCCTAAACCCTAAACCCTAAACCCTAAACCCTAAACCCTAAACCCTAAACCCTAAACCCTAAACCCTAAACCCTAAACCCTAAACCCTAAACCCTAAACCCTAAACCCTAAACCCTAAACCCTAAACCCTAAACCCTAAACCCTAAACCCTAAACCCTAAACCCTAAACCCTAAACCCTAAACCCTAAACCCTAAACCCTAAACCCTAAACCCTAAACCCTAAACCCTAAACCCTAAACCCTAAACCCTAAACCCTAAACCCTAAACCCTAAACCCTAAACCCTAAACCCTAAACCCTAAACCCTAAACCCTAAACCCTAAACCCTAAACCCTAAACCCTAAACCCTAAACCCTAAACCCTAAACCCTAAACCCTAAACCCTAAACCCTAAACCCTAAACCCTAAACCCTAAACCCTAAACCCTAAACCCTAAACCCTAAACCCTAAACCCTAAACCCTAAACCCTAAACCCTAAACCCTAAACCCTAAACCCTAAACCCTAAACCCTAAACCCTAAACCCTAAACCCTAAACCCTAAACCCTAAACCCTAAACCCTAAACCCTAAACCCTAAACCCTAAACCCTAAACCCTAAACCCTAAACCCTAAACCCTAAACCCTAAACCCTAAACCCTAAACCCTAAACCCTAAACCCTAAACCCTAAACCCTAAACCCTAAACCCTAAACCCTAAACCCTAAACCCTAAACCCTAAACCCTAAACCCTAAACCCTAAACCCTAAACCCTAAACCCTAAACCCTAAACCCTAAACCCTAAACCCTAAACCCTAAACCCTAAACCCTAAACCCTAAACCCTAAACCCTAAACCCTAAACCCTAAACCCTAAACCCTAAACCCTAAACCCTAAACCCTAAACCCTAAACCCTAAACCCTAAACCCTAAACCCTAAACCCTAAACCCTAAACCCTAAACCCTAAACCCTAAACCCTAAACCCTAAACCCTAAACCCTAAACCCTAAACCCTAAACCCTAAACCCTAAACCCTAAACCCTAAACCCTAAACCCTAAACCCTAAACCCTAAACCCTAAACCCTAAACCCTAAACCCTAAACCCTAAACCCTAAACCCTAAACCCTAAACCCTAAACCCTAAACCCTAAACCCTAAACCCTAAACCCTAAACCCTAAACCCTAAACCCTAAACCCTAAACCCTAAACCCTAAACCCTAAACCCTAAACCCTAAACCCTAAACCCTAAACCCTAAACCCTAAACCCTAAACCCTAAACCCTAAACCCTAAACCCTAAACCCTAAACCCTAAACCCTAAACCCTAAACCCTAAACCCTAAACCCTAAACCCTAAACCCTAAACCCTAAACCCTAAACCCTAAACCCTAAACCCTAAACCCTAAACCCTAAACCCTAAACCCTAAACCCTAAACCCTAAACCCTAAACCCTAAACCCTAAACCCTAAACCCTAAACCCTAAACCCTAAACCCTAAACCCTAAACCCTAAACCCTAAACCCTAAACCCTAAACCCTAAACCCTAAACCCTAAACCCTAAACCCTAAACCCTAAACCCTAAACCCTAAACCCTAAACCCTAAACCCTAAACCCTAAACCCTAAACCCTAAACCCTAAACCCTAAACCCTAAACCCTAAACCCTAAACCCTAAACCCTAAACCCTAAACCCTAAACCCTAAACCCTAAACCCTAAACCCTAAACCCTAAACCCTAAACCCTAAACCCTAAACCCTAAACCCTAAACCCTAAACCCTAAACCCTAAACCCTAAACCCTAAACCCTAAACCCTAAACCCTAAACCCTAAACCCTAAACCCTAAACCCTAAACCCTAAACCCTAAACCCTAAACCCTAAACCCTAAACCCTAAACCCTAAACCCTAAACCCTAAACCCTAAACCCTAAACCCTAAACCCTAAACCCTAAACCCTAAACCCTAAACCCTAAACCCTAAACCCTAAACCCTAAACCCTAAACCCTAAACCCTAAACCCTAAACCCTAAACCCTAAACCCTAAACCCTAAACCCTAAACCCTAAACCCTAAACCCTAAACCCTAAACCCTAAACCCTAAACCCTAAACCCTAAACCCTAAACCCTAAACCCTAAACCCTAAACCCTAAACCCTAAACCCTAAACCCTAAACCCTAAACCCTAAACCCTAAACCCTAAACCCTAAACCCTAAACCCTAAACCCTAAACCCTAAACCCTAAACCCTAAACCCTAAACCCTAAACCCTAAACCCTAAACCCTAAACCCTAAACCCTAAACCCTAAACCCTAAACCCTAAACCCTAAACCCTAAACCCTAAACCCTAAACCCTAAACCCTAAACCCTAAACCCTAAACCCTAAACCCTAAACCCTAAACCCTAAACCCTAAACCCTAAACCCTAAACCCTAAACCCTAAACCCTAAACCCTAAACCCTAAACCCTAAACCCTAAACCCTAAACCCTAAACCCTAAACCCTAAACCCTAAACCCTAAACCCTAAACCCTAAACCCTAAACCCTAAACCCTAAACCCTAAACCCTAAACCCTAAACCCTAAACCCTAAACCCTAAACCCTAAACCCTAAACCCTAAACCCTAAACCCTAAACCCTAAACCCTAAACCCTAAACCCTAAACCCTAAACCCTAAACCCTAAACCCTAAACCCTAAACCCTAAACCCTAAACCCTAAACCCTAAACCCTAAACCCTAAACCCTAAACCCTAAACCCTAAACCCTAAACCCTAAACCCTAAACCCTAAACCCTAAACCCTAAACCCTAAACCCTAAACCCTAAACCCTAAACCCTAAACCCTAAACCCTAAACCCTAAACCCTAAACCCTAAACCCTAAACCCTAAACCCTAAACCCTAAACCCTAAACCCTAAACCCTAAACCCTAAACCCTAAACCCTAAACCCTAAACCCTAAACCCTAAACCCTAAACCCTAAACCCTAAACCCTAAACCCTAAACCCTAAACCCTAAACCCTAAACCCTAAACCCTAAACCCTAAACCCTAAACCCTAAACCCTAAACCCTAAACCCTAAACCCTAAACCCTAAACCCTAAACCCTAAACCCTAAACCCTAAACCCTAAACCCTAAACCCTAAACCCTAAACCCTAAACCCTAAACCCTAAACCCTAAACCCTAAACCCTAAACCCTAAACCCTAAACCCTAAACCCTAAACCCTAAACCCTAAACCCTAAACCCTAAACCCTAAACCCTAAACCCTAAACCCTAAACCCTAAACCCTAAACCCTAAACCCTAAACCCTAAACCCTAAACCCTAAACCCTAAACCCTAAACCCTAAACCCTAAACCCTAAACCCTAAACCCTAAACCCTAAACCCTAAACCCTAAACCCTAAACCCTAAACCCTAAACCCTAAACCCTAAACCCTAAACCCTAAACCCTAAACCCTAAACCCTAAACCCTAAACCCTAAACCCTAAACCCTAAACCCTAAACCCTAAACCCTAAACCCTAAACCCTAAACCCTAAACCCTAAACCCTAAACCCTAAACCCTAAACCCTAAACCCTAAACCCTAAACCCTAAACCCTAAACCCTAAACCCTAAACCCTAAACCCTAAACCCTAAACCCTAAACCCTAAACCCTAAACCCTAAACCCTAAACCCTAAACCCTAAACCCTAAACCCTAAACCCTAAACCCTAAACCCTAAACCCTAAACCCTAAACCCTAAACCCTAAACCCTAAACCCTAAACCCTAAACCCTAAACCCTAAACCCTAAACCCTAAACCCTAAACCCTAAACCCTAAACCCTAAACCCTAAACCCTAAACCCTAAACCCTAAACCCTAAACCCTAAACCCTAAACCCTAAACCCTAAACCCTAAACCCTAAACCCTAAACCCTAAACCCTAAACCCTAAACCCTAAACCCTAAACCCTAAACCCTAAACCCTAAACCCTAAACCCTAAACCCTAAACCCTAAACCCTAAACCCTAAACCCTAAACCCTAAACCCTAAACCCTAAACCCTAAACCCTAAACCCTAAACCCTAAACCCTAAACCCTAAACCCTAAACCCTAAACCCTAAACCCTAAACCCTAAACCCTAAACCCTAAACCCTAAACCCTAAACCCTAAACCCTAAACCCTAAACCCTAAACCCTAAACCCTAAACCCTAAACCCTAAACCCTAAACCCTAAACCCTAAACCCTAAACCCTAAACCCTAAACCCTAAACCCTAAACCCTAAACCCTAAACCCTAAACCCTAAACCCTAAACCCTAAACCCTAAACCCTAAACCCTAAACCCTAAACCCTAAACCCTAAACCCTAAACCCTAAACCCTAAACCCTAAACCCTAAACCCTAAACCCTAAACCCTAAACCCTAAACCCTAAACCCTAAACCCTAAACCCTAAACCCTAAACCCTAAACCCTAAACCCTAAACCCTAAACCCTAAACCCTAAACCCTAAACCCTAAACCCTAAACCCTAAACCCTAAACCCTAAACCCTAAACCCTAAACCCTAAACCCTAAACCCTAAACCCTAAACCCTAAACCCTAAACCCTAAACCCTAAACCCTAAACCCTAAACCCTAAACCCTAAACCCTAAACCCTAAACCCTAAACCCTAAACCCTAAACCCTAAACCCTAAACCCTAAACCCTAAACCCTAAACCCTAAACCCTAAACCCTAAACCCTAAACCCTAAACCCTAAACCCTAAACCCTAAACCCTAAACCCTAAACCCTAAACCCTAAACCCTAAACCCTAAACCCTAAACCCTAAACCCTAAACCCTAAACCCTAAACCCTAAACCCTAAACCCTAAACCCTAAACCCTAAACCCTAAACCCTAAACCCTAAACCCTAAACCCTAAACCCTAAACCCTAAACCCTAAACCCTAAACCCTAAACCCTAAACCCTAAACCCTAAACCCTAAACCCTAAACCCTAAACCCTAAACCCTAAACCCTAAACCCTAAACCCTAAACCCTAAACCCTAAACCCTAAACCCTAAACCCTAAACCCTAAACCCTAAACCCTAAACCCTAAACCCTAAACCCTAAACCCTAAACCCTAAACCCTAAACCCTAAACCCTAAACCCTAAACCCTAAACCCTAAACCCTAAACCCTAAACCCTAAACCCTAAACCCTAAACCCTAAACCCTAAACCCTAAACCCTAAACCCTAAACCCTAAACCCTAAACCCTAAACCCTAAACCCTAAACCCTAAACCCTAAACCCTAAACCCTAAACCCTAAACCCTAAACCCTAAACCCTAAACCCTAAACCCTAAACCCTAAACCCTAAACCCTAAACCCTAAACCCTAAACCCTAAACCCTAAACCCCAAACCCTAAACCCTAAACCCCAAACCCTAAACCCTAAACCCCAAACCCTAAACCCTAAACCCTAAACCCTAAACCCTAAACCCTAAACCCTAAACCCCAAACCCCAAACCCCAAACCCCAAACCCCAAACCCCAAACCCCAAACCCCAAACCCCAAACCCCAAACCCCAAACCCCAAACCCCAAACCCCAAACCCCAAACCCCAAACCCCAAACCCCAAACCCCAAACCCCAAACCCCAAACCCCAAACCCCAAACCCCAAACCCCAAACCCCAAACCCCAAACCCTAAACCCCAAACCCCAAACCCCAAACCCCAACCCCAAACCCCAAACCCCAAACCCCAAACCCCAAACCCAAAACCCAAAACCCAAAACCCCAAACCCCAAACCCCAAACCCTAACCCTAAACCCCCAAACCCAAACCCTAAACCCTTAAAAAAACCTGAAACCCTAACCCTAACCCCTAACCCCTAACCTAACCCTAAACCCTAAACCCCAAACCCTACCCCCAAACCCCAAACCCCAAACCCTAAACCCTAACCCCAACTCCAAATAGCAAACCCCCAACCCTTAACCCGAAACCCCCAACCCCTAAACTTCTTAATGTTCCTAGGACTAACACTTATAGACCCAAGAAAGTAGGGGTACCAAAAACTAGACCTATATTTCTGATTTTAGGTTATTCAAAGCAAAGGCAAACAGCAATAATGAGGGGGCTCTAACGAAATTTTGAAAAAGAGAAACAACAAGCTAAATCTTAAGGGAGAGTAAGCATTTCAAAATTGGAGATGCTACTTCACATGAGGAGAGTCTAAAAGGCTCATAAAAAATGAACTTCAATAATGATCTCTCATGAGCTCAGTTCCTTGGTAATACCCAAGTGGGCAAAGCTTAATGATCTTCTCAACAGTGTGTTATGTGCTAAATGTATATTTCATTATAATCTTGGATATAATCTTGGATATGTCTAGGATTTAGATGATAATGAATGGTCATCTTGCACTTTTATTAGAAACTTTGATTGTTGATGACCATCATTGACTTTGTGAAAATTCCATGTTGAAGGAAGTGTTTATGTCATTGTAATGCTTTATATTGCCAATCCTACAGGCGTACCTCTTGAAAATGTAAAAAGGATAGCATGACTCGGTTATGCATTTGGTTGTGTTTTTTGTATATGTTGGCATTAATTGAGGAGGAGCATACATTAGGATGGAAAGGCATATGGTAATTTGATTAGGAGAGCTTACATGCTTGAATCACATACTATCTTGTTACTCTTAAAAAATGCATGAAGTAGATAAGATTATTGAGCTACATTACATATTTGTTTTTCGGATCATAAACGAATTCTTGATGTCATTAGTATGAGTTCATGAGTTATATGCACTTCACGCCATTATTTTCCTTATAACTATCTCTTCAAACATGCATACCCTTATTTTTTTGTTGATGATAAAAGGGGTGAAAAAATCTTGATTCTAAATGTTATATGAATGTGTGATTTTAAGATCACAATAGAGGAAGATCATATCTTGTTTTAACTAGGGAAAGCTAGCTACGAGTTTATTAGTATATGATATAAAATGACATGTCTTAAGTACACTAGAGATGATATATTGCATGTTATAAGTGAGATTATTGTGCTTAATTAACTATCATTTGATACATCTTACCTTATATAAAATCAATGTTTGTCATCATCAGAAAGGGAGAGATTGTTAGCTATATTGATGGATAACCTAGGCTTACATCTTGTTTTAATGATAACTACATATTGATTATGTTTTAATGTGTGATTTGAGTGGATTCTTAGTAGGTATATACATATAGATTCATGGACACATTTGAGTTGGATATATGGATTAAAGCCAAAGAAGTTTAAAGCTATAATGGACATGTTATGAAAGCTTTATCAAGTCCAATGTCAAAGAGCAACAAAAAGGCATAGGCTAAGTTACTTTCAATTATGATTGATCTTTATTATTATGTAAGTAGTCTGAGAGAAAAATTTGCAATGTGCTTTCTTATTTCTAACCTATCTCTGAACATGTTCTCAAACTCAACCTATATCAATATTCATTCCCGTTCTCTTTTTTTTTTGTGCTTATGCTTTGTGTATTGTGTGTACATGTTTATACTTAAAAGAAAGATATTAACCATGAGACTAAAGTTACAATTAAGAAATATAATGATCCTTATCCTAGGCCTAAGACTCTATCTTCCTTCTCTTAGTCTCTCCCTGCATGGCTCTAAATTTGGAGTTGTCTTCCATGGCCACCCAAACATGATCGTCAGAATTTGTGGGCGAACTTCCGAGGCAGGCTCTTAAATCTGAACATCTATCATGCATCGAGGGGGTGCCGATGCACTCATCTTCCATTGCAGGTGGATAGACAACTTCCGATTTCCCTTTCGCAATGCTAGGATTATAGATTAGAGACTCCGCACTCTTCCTCAGCTTGAAGGCAGGTTCAGATTTTCTGGTGCCTGTATCTTCACTTACCACCCATTCGAGCAATGGGGACCCTTTACTCGGTTGCACAGGGGTTTCCTTGTTTATTGGGTCCGCGTACGCTCCCTGCCATCGAGATTTTGACCTTCCATCCGATCGAGTTATGGACACTCTAATCATCCTAACCATAATATCTCACACACGAGTTGAGTATTCAATTTAGTGACCACCTTCTTCACGCTATGGATCATCTTTTATGCACCCCTCAGCTTCTTGCCCAGGATCTGCAATGGATAACCATTAATCACCAAAATGCAAAGTAGGAATACTGCAAATTAGAAAAAGGAAAATATGTCTTTGCATGAGCTATATATATAAGCCTGAACACTTCGGCATGACGACCTGGCCTAGGGATAGAGGTCATCCCAAGAACTTCATCTAGCAGTAGTGTACTCATTGCCCACGGGGGAATCGGATGTCGCTCAACTTGTCCTCCCTACCATCATCCTCGGCAACCTTATTATCCA
Source organism: Escallonia herrerae (assembly GCA_033070095.1). Taxonomy (NCBI): domain Eukaryota; kingdom Viridiplantae; phylum Streptophyta; class Magnoliopsida; order Escalloniales; family Escalloniaceae; genus Escallonia; species Escallonia herrerae. Next base: position 60,817 of record JAVXUP010003302.1, on the reverse strand, counting down.
CCATTATGTTGATTTTTAAAGTCAACGTTATATTATTTTGATGATTCCAAGATGATTGCCTCTAAACATTAATCTAACACTGCTATTTACGAATACTTTCAGGACCAATCATAATCAGCAAAACATGGAATATTCTTTGGTCAAATATTAGACTTTGACATGGACCTAGATCTGGACTTGGGACTTTTTATTACTTTCTCCTTGTTGTAATTTATCTTAAGTCTTTCTTAAAGATCTCTCATAAAATCATTTAAAGAACCAAAGTTTTCGGCCGAAGCTAAAGTTTTCGGTAGAAACCAAACTTCTTAGTCGAAGCAAAAAAATTTCAGTCAAAACCAAACTTTTCAGTCGAAGCAAAAAATTTTTAGTTGAAACCAAAGTTTTCAGTCCAAACCAAAGTTTTTAGTCGAAGCAAAAAGTTTTCAGTCGAAGTAAAAAGTTTTCATCCGACTCAATCCTCCAGTGGCTCTAAAACCTTCTCAGCTCTAACTTTTGATTCGAATGAATCCTAAATTTATTCGGCCAAAATCTTCAGAGATGTTTCCATTTGAATGCATCTTTGAGTCATCCTATTTCAACGATCATATTCTCTCCTAGTATAAAAAGGGACTCCTTGAGCATTTATTGCTAACTTCTCCAATCTCTGAAAAATCTTTCTTACTCTTCTCGACTCTCTCATCTTACTTCATACTTCTATATACTTTCCTTGAGTGAGTTCATATTTTGAGAAATTGAGAAGCAAGCTTCTTCGTTCAATTCTTAAAAGATTTTAGATCTTCTCACCTAAGAAAGCTTAGCTTTGTAATATTCATTGTAACATCTACTCGTAAAGGAGTGTGCATTATATCTTGATTGTAATCAATTTTTCACTTGTAATTGTTGGAAACCTTGAAGGGTTTTGGATCTGTACTATGGTTTTGAGCTAGCACCCGAAACTAGCTACTTAATGAAAGGCTCAGGTAGGTCTCCCTTGTGTGGAGTGCTCGGGAACTGGACGTAGGTTGGTGGGGCCGTATAAATCTCTATGTTGATTTATATTTATTGTTTATGTTATTTCATTGTAAATTAAGTTTTAAATTTTTGCTCTAAGTTATAAACACATATTCACCCCCTCCTCTAGGTGTTTTTAGGGACCTACACCTTCTACCCCGTCCACACCTCGCCCACTCCACGGTCAATGTGGGAGCGAAGTCTTCCTGAGCAAACGTCTTAGAAGGCCAAGGATCGTTCCACCACCTAAGACCATTTATCAGCACCCTTCTCAGTAAATCCCTATGCTCTCCACTATCCAAAGCCCTTGTCTTATACATTTTCATAGGTGGATGGCAAGGATAAGAGGCTTGAGCCTCAGGTGGTGTTGTGGTCACTCTTACTTACTTAGATAGAACTCCTCGTGGTCGTGGGTTCGAGTCCCAAGGATGGCGCCAATCTGTTGCTGCCAAAAATATGCTCTGCATACATTACGGAACCCGAGCATGGACCGATGACCTGTAGGACAGAAAACGAGTGACCGCCGGGTGGGGTTCCCGGCGGAGAACTCTCTAATGCTTAAGTCAGAGCGTAGCTACAAAATAGTAACTCTGAAAAAGCATGAATTGTGTTGTTTTTCATACATGGAGGGGTAGACCCCTTTATATAGCTGTAGGAGAAGACTCCTAGTAGGACTAGGCCGTAGACCAGATGTGTTAGGATCCCCGAGAATCACGTCACAATCCGTAATAAGGTAATCATTGATCTCCCAATTTGACTAGGATTGTCGGGTATTTCCCAATTATTGGGAGTTATATTTGAGTTATATCATAAATCTATTGCTGTTAAAAACATGCTCCGCGTATATTGCAGAACCAGAGCCTTGACCGATGACCTGCAAGATAGAAAACGAGTGACCGTCGGGTGGGGTTCTCGGCGGAGAACTCTCCGATGCTTAAGTCAGAGCGCAGCTACAGGATAGTAACTCTGAAAAAGCATAAATTGTGTAATCGTCCCATACCTGGAAGGGTAGACCCCTTTATATAGCTGTAGGAGAAGACTCCTAGTAGGACTGGGCTTTGGGCCAGATGTGTTAGGATCGCGTTAGGATCCTCGAGGATCATGTCACAATCCCAAATAAGATAATCATTGATCTCCCAGTTTGACTGGGATTGTCGGGTATTCCCCAATTATAGGAAGTTATATTTGAGTTATATCAGGAGTGAAGTCTTCCTGAGCAAACGTCTTAGAAGGCCAAGGATCGTTCCGCCACCTAAGACCATTCATCAGCACCCTTCTCAGCAAATCCCTATGCTCTCCACGATCCAAAGCCCTTGTCTTGTACATTTTCGTAGGTGGATGGCAAGGATAAGAGGCTTGAGCCTCAGGTGGTACTGTGGTCGCTCTTACTTACTTAGATAGAACTCCTCGTGTGATAGCCTACCAGTAATGCCTAACTCCTTATTAGCCTCAGATCATTAGCATAGAGCACCTCGGTCTGCCACTTCGCGAGCAAGCCCTGAGCCACAAAAAGAGAAAACAAGTGTTAGATGTTTTCGTCAAGGGAAGGCGAGAAGAAGAGTCCAGAGCTACATATGCCACTGATTGTAGTTATTTTGGCACCCATAGCATACTTCCACGGCCAACCATGTGCGCTCCACCCTATTGTTCCACCAGCACATGGCCAACTTTATTGCCTTAGTCTCTTATTCAAAGCCGGCGGATGTAATTGCAAGACCTTATAGGCCTACACATGTAGGAAAAACAGTAACATTAACTATTTTGGGGTTAAGCAAAGCTTTTGAAAAAGTAAAGACAAAGGGTCAAACTAGAACATACCTCCCAAATGTCAGTAAACCCCATAAAGCTAGAAGCCCGGAATCGTGACATGAAGCTTAGAGATGTGCTAATGCAGGAGTCTATGAGTTATACTAGTACATGTGGTTGAATTTCTGTAACACCCTCAGGCACCACAGCTCTACATAGTTATCTTCTTTGCTAAAGAGGGTCTTCCTAAGCATGTACAAGTGGAATTACAAGACATACTAATCTATGGCCTTCTCCTCGGTCCCCTCCAAATTCACATCACCATAATGCTACGATCGAGCTACCATTCCTGATAGTCGGTGCATACCCTAGCAACCTCTATATGAGACTGCAGTCTCCATGTAGGTTTTAGACCTAGCTAAGGTATTAGCCGACAAGAGGTAAGGGTTACCTCCCAGGATGGCAAGTGGAAAAATGTTGGGAAAATCTCACCAAAGCTCGACTAAGCTTAAGAGTGGCCTCTTATTCCGGGAGGTCTATAACCAGTTCAGAAACAAAAAAGTTATGTGGCTACTATATTTACTCGCGTGGCCTGGGAACCTTCATCCACCAATCAATCATAAGGTTTGGGGATCTCCTAAGCCTGTTCTCATTCATTCATTCATGCATTCTAATAGATATACGATGAACAAGATTTAAGTCAAGATATTTGCCCGAACTTTTAGCAAAGTTTATGTGTTTTTAGCGTTTGAGTCAATCATGTGAAGAATTTCTCATTTGCATGTATCATCAAAATCATGGGCTCGAATTAACAAGCTCTGACCATGAACAATGGGCAACATGGGAAATGCTTACATGTTAGGTGATGAACATATTACTCAAGTGAGTGACTTGATCCGGCACCAAAACCATCCAGTCATCTGTCTGAGTGGTAGAACAACATCGTGATACCCTCCTAATTTTAAGAGCACCTTCACGCCATCTCCTCATTCTTTGAATCTCCATCAAGTTTTTTTGTTGGGACTTGTATGAAGAAACTAGATAGTTTAAGTAAGGGTGAATGGCCTTAGAGTTATACTTGAAGGATTAATAGAGAAAGGAAGCTAAATCTTGCTAGATTTGGCCAATAAACAGGCCGACTTTCATGGTTTAAACATTTCACTGAAGATGACAGCAAAAATGGTCCCACAGAGTAAACTGACTGGTCCACCACAAGAAAATATGTATTTTGCGACGGAGTTTTAGCGACGGAATACCTTCCGTCGCTAAACATGTCTTTAAGCGACGGAATATACCGCCGTTAAAACTCCGTTGCAAAATATTATTACCGACGGAAGACACCGTCGGTAAAAGTATTTTGCAACGGAGTTTTAACGGCGGACTTTTAGCGACGGAATTACCGTCGCTAAATATTTTTTATAAAATTAGTAATTTTGAGTTTTTTTTTTAAATTATTTAAACGACGGAATAAAACCGTAGCTAAAAATTCTGTCGCAAAAGTCTTTATAATAAGACATTCACCGACGGAGTTTTAGCGACGGTCTTATTCCGTCGCTAAAGCTCCTCCATTTAAATCCAGATCTGGTTTCTTTCTCTCTCCCCGTTCTCTCTCTGAAATTCTGCTCCCTCCCACCCACCGCTGTTCTCACCTCCGGCGACCCTTCTCTACGGCGACCCAGCTCCGGCGACACTCCCGTCCCCCACCCGACGCCGCGCCACCAAGCCTTGCACTCCAGTCGTGCCACAAACCCACCACTGCCGCCGCCCCACCAACGCCGGCGCCGTCGTACCCACCTCGAGATTTGTATGTCAATTGTCCTAAATTATCTGAATTTTTTATTAATTTGTCTTTAATTTATCTGAATTATTTAGATTTGTATGTCAATTTAGGTTCAATTTTTTGTTAATTTGTCAATTGCCCTAAATTATCTGAATTATTTATGATGTCATTCACTTTGTTGTTCAGACGGATCTTGGCTTATTGAAGAACTTGAACTTGTTATCTCTAATTTTCCTTAATTCTTGACGAGGTAGGGAAGAAAACCATATTCGGTAGTTAGTCTGTAACACCGATATAGATCATGGTGACGCTAAAAGGTCATAGATTATGGGCCATTGCATGACATCAGGATAAGAAAGCCTCAGTATTGTTTATTCAATTCAACCGACCACTAAATTGAAGTAATTGAACCATAATTGAACCCTAAGTAAATCCTAAATTGAATGCCCTAATTGAATCGAACCCTAAATTAAACTAATTGAACCCCTAATTAAACCCTAAATTGATTGCCCCAATCTAACCGAACCCTAATTGAACCCTAAATTGAATGCCTCAAATCAACCGAACCCTAAATTGAATCAATAGAGCCCCCTAATTGAACCCTAAATTGAAGTAATTGAATCCTAAATTGAATGCCCTAATTGAATCGAACCCTAAATTAAACTAATTGAACCCCTAATTAAACCCTAAATTGATTGCCCCAATCTAACCGAACCCTAATTGAACCCTAAATTAAATGCCTCAAATCAACCGAACCCTAAATTGAATCAATAGAGCCCCCTAATTGAACCCTAAATTGAAGTAATTGAATCCTAAATTGAATGCCCTAATTGAATCGAACCCTAAATTGAAGTAATTGAATCCTAAATTGAATGCCCTAATTGAATCGAACCCTAAATTAAACAAATTGAACACCTAATTAAACCCCTAAATTGATTGCCCCAATCTAACCGAACCCTAATTGAACCCTAAATTGAATGCCTCAAATCAACTGAATCCTAAATTGAATCAATAGAACTCCCTAATTGAACCCTAAATTGAATGCCCTAATTGAATCGAACCCTAATTTGAACTAATTGAACCCCTAATTAAACCCTAAATTGATTGCCCCAATCTAACCGAACACTAATTGAACCCTAAATTGAATGCCCTAATCCAACCGAACCCTAAATTGAACTAATTGAACCCTAAATTGAATGCCTCAAATCAACTGAACCCTAAATTGAATCAATAGAACCCCCAATTTGAACCCTAAATTGAAGTAATTGAACCCTAAATTGAATGCCCTAATATAATCGAACCCTAAATTGAAATAATTCAAGCGCATCGGATATGTGAATTTTGAACATTTTTTTCCCATTTGAACATTGATCATTTGTTTGATAATTTTAGGTTGTTAATTGTGCGTTTTAGAATTGTGATTATTGATTAATGATTTTAGGTTATTAGCTGTGCATTTGAAGTAATTGCGATTATTAATTGATGATTTTAGATTGTTAATTGTGCATTGAGCATTTGAGATATTGAGATTATTGACGGAGGATGGGACCCAATTGGATTGAATGTGTGGTTTTTGTTAATTTTTATTGCATTGAGCATTTGAGAATTGAGAATTGAGGTTGTTGACGGAGGATGGGACCCAATTGGATTGAGATACCTGTTAGTTAGCGCAGACACGGACAGCACGTCTGATCGACGGTGTCCGATATTTAAAAAACAAATTAACGTATGCCGATGTGTCTGGAGGTGCGTGTCGGTGGGCGTCGGACACGTGTCTGGAGGCTTCGGACACGTGTCCAAAGGCGTCGGACACGTGTCGGTATGTGTCGGACACGTGTCCGGAGGTGTCAGACACGTATCGGACACCATATCGACACCTTATATGAGGTGTCGGAATTGAGATTGTTGATGGAGGATGGGACCCAATTGGATTGAGATACCTGTTAGTTAGCGCAGACACGAACAGCACGTCTGATCGACGGTGTCCGACATTTAAAAAACAAATTAACGTATGTCGATGTGTCTGGAGGTGCGTGTCGGGTGCCGATGATTTTAGAACTTGGTGTTTATTGATGTGTTTTTGCACATCCGTTCATATATATATATATATATATATATATATATATATATATATATATATATATATATATATATATATATAGTGCCGATGATGATGTATGCCTAAATTATTGTTTTTCACGTGTTAATGTCTTTGTATATAATCTATATGAAGTCAGATATGGATAGGATACGGGCTATTCGTGGCCGGGCTGGACGCCGAGCTGCTTCCTCCCCGGTTAGTCCCACCTCGTCATTGCCTACTGATGACGAGGCACAGAGTGATCGCGGACAGCCATCGGGGCCCAGCCCCAGCCGTCGCCGTCACCGTCGTCCCAGCCATCACCGTCGCCCCAGCCCCAGCTCGAGCCGTCGCCCCAGCCCGACGCAGATTCATCCCACACGCGCGTGCATTCTCCATCTTCCGTGGGTTCTACCTCAGGTATAGTTGATAACGGTGTTTCGTACATTTTCGCTAGCCTTATATTTGAACTGTATTAATGTCTGTGTTTTGTAGGATCTCGACGAGGCCGTGGTCCGACACGCGGGGTACGCATCGACCCCCAGCGTAAACAGAGAGTTACGCTCACGCAGGAGGGCCTGTAAGTACTAAAAATATCACCCCATGCCTTATGTTTAAAATTTTGGGGTATTAATTTATATTTGAACTGTATTAATTAATTTAATTACTTCTTTGGCAGGATCTTGGAGAATATTGCGAGGACGAAGATCGGCGTTCTTGTGAAGGGCCGATTCTTCGAGCCACGCCTGTACTGGAAGGACTGGGATGCCGCTGCGAGGGAGGCCCTATGGGAGGAGTGGCTGGTACTGTGAAGTATTTTTTTCAGCGTTAGTAAATGTTAAATTACAGTTTGTTTTATGTTGTTAATTTGTGTTATTGAATGCCTTACAGGAGGGGTTCACGTTTGACACGCCTCAGCAGCAGGCACTGGGGTAGCAGGCTTTCTTTGCCTACATCGGCAAGAATTACCGCCGATGGCTCCACGATGCACGGGACCGGGCGAAGAAGGCGCTACCCGCCGGTGCCCCGATGACGGACATGGCGAGATATCCCCCACATTGGATATCTCACCGTGTATGGGGGGAGATGATAGATCGGTGGGCTACGGATCCAGGTTGGGACGCCAAGAGTAAGAGCGGGACTGAGAACAGACAGAACAAAGATCCGACGCACACGGGGGGGTCGGTGCCACACGACATCGTCCGACACAAGAACGCGGTCGAGCACCCGGATCTGGAGGACGATGAGGTCGTAGCTCTGACGTATAATCAGACGCACGTGCGGAAGAAGGACAAGGACGAGACGCACCGGGCGGGCGACTATATTTCAGATATTGCCCGGCGGATCGATGTGAGTCAATTTATTTAAGTTAATGTTTTTTCTTTCTATCCTCAATGTCTGTTTCGTTAATTAATGCCCTAACATATCGTTAAACCACTATTTTTGCAGGCCTCGTATGAACAGCTAAGGGGGTCCGAGCAGCAGTCTAGACAGCCATCAGCGTCCACTAGTACGGCTGCGAGTACTGGGGGGTTGAAGCGATGGCTGGATACGCCGGAGGTCGTGAATCGGCCGAAAGGCCGCATACGCGGCCTGCCTAGCACGACTGCTCGTGCCGTGATAGGAGCGTCCTCACCCCCTGCTGCCCCTCCACAGACACCGGCTCCTCGGCCTCAGTTGGACGACGAGGAGATCCAGCGCATTGCTACAGTGGTGTGCCGGATGATCAGGGAGCAGGGCACTGCTGGACAGGCCGCCCCGGCCCCGGATCAGCAGGATCCAGATCCGGGACTCGGGAACCCCTGATGAGCCCCTTCCCGTGCCCGTTCCTAGCTTCCCCCCCCCCCCGTGCCCGCCTTGTACTCTTCTCCCCTCTCCTAACCGGCTATATCCGGTTCCCAGCTTGTACATATACGATTTTTTTTATTATAATTTTTTTTTATAATTGATTATATATATTTCTTTCTGTATTGATTATTGCGCGTTGTTGTTGAGATTTGAAAATTGTATTACAGGTTTGGGTAATTGAAAAATAATAAAAAATTTTCAAAAAAAAAATTGACTTTTGGCGACGGATTAATTCCGTCGCTAAAGTATTCTCACAATCAGTTATTTAGCGACGGAATATTCCGTCGCTAAATAAGTTTTTTAGCGACGGAATATTCCGTCTCAAAAATATAAATCCGTCTCTAAAGAATATAATTCGCAACGGAATATCCGTCGCTAATTAAAATAAATCCGTCGGTAAAAATGACATATTTAGCGACGGATTTAAAAATTCCGTCGCTAAACTATTAGTGACGGGCTTTTATACGAGGGATATTTAGCGACGGTGAATCCGTCGCTAATTCTTTTAGAGACGGATTTTTGGCTTTTAGCGACGGATTACCCCGTCGCTAAAACCCTGTTTTCTTGTAGTGGTCATGTGCCTCGACTCTAAAAGAGAGTCAGCTTAATGTGGCCCCGTCATTTGACAGCCGAGCGCTCTTCGTAATGTTGACCTATTTACGAGGGGTTCCTTTTGGGGTGCATCCAAGCAACCAATCGTTGATACGTTTCACTCCATCTTCTAGATGTACTTCTTCCCTTACGGCTAAGCGATCAATTATTGTTATTAGTGGCTATGTCTTTTAGTTGTAAGTTTTCAGTTTGTCTAAACGACTAACAATTATTACTATTGGCTTCGGTTTCCAGTCGCATTGATCCCCTCATTCGCCTAAACGACGAATAGTTGGAGTTGTTGATGGCTTCGACTCTTAGGCGGTGAGTTCTTTGTACTCCTAGATGACCATCCAAATTGATGTTACTCGATGACGAACCTCTTCCATGCATTGTTGGCTTCAGCTTTGATTAATATCTTCTTTGTGAACTACGTTGGTTTGATTCCCCTTCCACGAATTAGTAGAAAACCTTACAAATGTTCGACCTCACATCTGTTTAGAGTTTTGAGTCTGTTTTCTATCTTCTTTGTGGTCTTTTTTCGTATTTCTATTTCACAAAAGCATTGTTTTAGGTTATGTTCATTGGGGGCGAGCTCTGTTACCGATGGCCTCTGTAGATACCCCATTTTTTGTAACCTTGTTTTATCCTTTTTGTTTGTTATGAGGTTTTTTCGCTAATTGTATGACTACTGTGGGTTTAGGCCTAGTTATATATAATGAGCATAGTTAACTTAATTCCAATCCTATGAATGATCCAGCCCAGTCATGGTCCTAGGTTTGTTCAGTCTAGTCATGGTCCTATGTTAGTTAAGTCAGTAGTCCAGTCTCGTCGGTTAAACCAGTCCAGTTTGTTGGGCTTAACCTAGGTTAAGATAGAGAGATTTTGGCTTAATAAAGATTGTGATTTGATTTCTAAAATTGAGATTGATCCTTGATGGAAAGACTTACTTAAGATTGATTCCGGTCAATTTTTCTAAAATCTGGTGTATTCCCAATGATTTTAGGAGTTTTTCTAAACTAAATTCGGGGTAATAATCCCCCCACCCACCCCAACACCCAAAAAAAAGGGATAAAATCGTATCCTATTAGGGAATTAGCTGACTGTTTTCGAGAAAACTAGCTGGTAAGGCTTTAAGTTAGGATAAATCGGCCTGTAAGTTGACTATTTGAGCCTTTTTTTTATTTAATTTGGATTTTATTCTTTTCATAAAGATATGTACGTAAAATTCAGCTTTACCATTTATCAGTCCTCAGACCACTATAAAATTCAAGCCAATTCTTAGGTGGAGAAAATTTGTAGAAATAATGAGAAGAGAGAGAGAGAGAGCTTTCCCTTCCCCCACAATCCGTTAAGCTTGATATGTTTGTCTTTTCATTGTAGGTCCTACTCTAGGCACATTGTAGGTCCATCTCGACATCGTGTCGAGTAGTCTAAGCGACCCAAGTCTTGATATGTTTGTCTTTTCATTTTAAGGACAAAGTCTAGATTAGAAGAGTCTTAAATTATCTCCCCTCCCTGTAACCGGATCTTGGTTAAGATATGGCAGAAAACATCAAAATAAAAAATAGTCTTCTATTCCATCTCATTTAGAATTCTAGATAACTAGAAGGGTAGTTAATTAGAGTTCTATGTCCATTTCGACTAGAAGAAGTCGAGTTCAATTAAAACATAAAGACCGAGATTTAGGTCACCCCCCGTAGGGTCTGGAGAGAACTACATGGTTTTGATCCAGGTCAGTCCAGACCAAAGTATAGTATACTTTAAGGTTTGCTTTGTGTGCATTTTACTGTTTATTATAAAGCCAAGAGTCCTAAAAAGGTGGTAGAGACAATTAGGACATAACGGGTTCCTAACACTTTCCCGTTGTATAACTTCGTCCCCGAGCCTATCATCTCTGTTTCAGTTGACTAGATGCCCAAGTTGAAAATTTAGAGTCATTTTAGGGTTTTGGTTATTTTTTTCTTTGTTAATAAAAATAAGATGGAGATTCAACATTTTCTTAGGTCTTTTTTGGGTCTAGAAATTTTTCGAAGCCGGTGTACCCCCTTTCTCTACCAACAATTAACTCTGGTAGATGGAGATTGTTATATTACCTATCTATCCCTCTAAAAATGAATTTTTTTCCCTCTAGCAAGCAATCTACTGCTAGCCTTACTAATCTTAAGAAAGTAAAGGTAACAAATTTCGATCTCTACCCTCTATGCTAGACATGGCAAACGGGTCGACCCGCGCGGGTACGGGTAATACCCGGGCGGATCCGGGCAAAATCGGGTCGGGTAATTTATACTCGGGTTTTCCCGGGTACGAATATCTAGGATCCGTATCCTACCCTGACGGGTAGGGTATTACCCGGGGGTAAATCATTAATTTCTAATTAATTATTTTTTAAATTAAACATAATCTAATTACCTACTAATTAGACATATTTTAACCTCCAAAAGTCAAATAATTCATTGTTTATTTATCAAAATTCATTTCACAAAAATAACATCTTTCTGTTGAAGAAAAAACAATCTCAACATCCATCCATCTGGAAAAAAAAAAACAATCTGAACAATCTGGGGAAAAAAAATCTACAGATCGAGAACACACGACAATCATCGTCCATCAATATCCACTGACTGAAAGTCTACCCAACAACCGTAAGGCGACGGAGTGACGGTCAATGACAGTGGCAACATATCGGTGGTGATGGGGCCTCAGTGGTGATGGATTGGTGTTGCGGGACCACGGTGGTGACCGATCGGTGGCCACGGGGCCACGGGGTGACTGATTGGTGGCCACGGAATACTGGTCAGCGACGGTGGCGACCGATCGGTGGTGACAGATCGGTGTTGTGGGGCCATGGTGGTGACCAATCGTTGGCGACGGGGCCACAGGTGTGACCGATTGGTGGCGACGGGGCCACGGGGAGACTAAGTGACCGACCGGGTGGCGGTGAGATGCGGTAGATCTAGTGGGTGACCGACGTGGCGCCGTGGGTGGAGTAGGGTGGTCGTGAGTTTGGCAGATCTGTGAAAGAGAGCGAGAGTTGAGAGAGGGGACCTGTGAGAGGGATCTGTGAGGGAGACTTTAGGGGAGGGGCGGCAGAAGCAAGTGAGTGGGGGAGAAAATGAGAGAAACCCTAGAAATATTATATATAGGCATATAACCGGGTACCCGTTAACCGACCCAAATTTAGCCGGCTTTTACGGGTCGGTTTGGGTCCGGGTCCAATTTCAGCGGGTAGTGAAAATGGCTACCCGTACCCGGCATTTTGGATCGGGTACGGTTAACATTTTGCCAGGTCTACTCTATGACAAGCACGAAAACAACTGGCCGCCTTCTTTTAAAATGCCTATAGGTTATTTGGTTTGGATCACCTCTTGGTAGAGTTGTCAAACGGGCCGGGCGGCCCGTGGGCTGGCCCGGCCAGGCCCGGTTCTGGCCCGGGCTGGCCCGGCCCCGTCCATGAACAGTAGCGGCCCAGCACAAGCGGGCTTGGGGCCTGGGCCTGGACCAGGCCTTCAGATTCTGCGAAAAAGCCAAGCCCGGCTCGGCCCGGCTCGGCCCGGCCCGGGTTTGGCCCGGCCCGAAGTCGGCCCGGTTTGGCCCGGTCTGCGGCCCGGGTCTGGCCCGGTTTTGGCCCCACCACTTGTTTGAATTTTTTGCTTTTCCCCCCTTTCTTCCACCCCTTTTCCAAAATTCCACTTTTACCCCCCCCCCCAACAGCAATATAACGGCTAGTTTGGGGGGTATTTTAGTCTAACTTATATTTTTCAACTCCTTTACACTCTTACCCTCCCCAACAATTATAAACGGATAGTTTGTAGGGGTATTTTGGTCTTTTGTGAAGTTTCTAAAATCTATAAATTGTTATGTGTTAAGATTTTATTAATAAAGCTCACCAAGAAGAGTATGAAAATGTTTAACATATAATAAAAAATATAATGGCTAACAAATAAATATGTATATACATACATACATATATATGTATATTACTTATAATGAAATAAAAGGATAAAGATTAGGTTCGTTAAATTGTGAATATTGCCTAGAGATGAAATTTAAAATTGAATAACAAGAAAAAAAAAAAAAAGGGCCCGGGCCCGGCCCAAGCCCGGCCCTAGATATTGGGCTTAGGGCCAGGGCCTGGACTGGGCCTAGGTTTGCCTTCGGCAGGCCCGGCCCGGCCCGGTTGGCAGCCCCACTGGCCCGGCCCCACAGCAGGCCCGATGGGCTTGGGCTGGGCCGGCCCAAGCCCGGCCCTTTGACAACTCTACCTCTTGGCCCGAGAACTATTGACATGTGATGTCCTTGGTTCACAATCTCGTTCTTATTCCTGAGTCATAAAACCAGCTTACTCAAAACAACTTTTTAATAACTTCTAATTTGTGTAGCATATGAACCAATGAAATAGCCTAAATTTAAGACGAACCCCTTTTAACCCCTGGATATTTATCCTACAGATACAAGTCAAACTTTGGAGATTTCTTCTTGCACAAAGGGAACTCCATACCTAAAGCCTAAATATCTTGCCCACTAACCAAAGTGCCTACATTATTGCTCATTCTCATCTGGTACACAACGATGCACCTGTGGCCATAACAACCAAATTCACCTCTTTATGGTTGTATTCTCTAGCAGAGAAAAACAAAAAATGGGTATTGATATAAAGTGCACATTTGAATCAAATTTTAGAAGCATCAATATCTGCCAAAGCATTGAATTCTAAAGCCTCTACTCAAAAGGGCTCCTAATTGCAACAATAGGCTTTAAGAAAAAAATAATTTTATATCATAGTACTAATTGATTTGATATTTCTTTTATTTATTTTTTTTATATATCAGAGACCGAAGATAATGATGACTGTGTGACGCTCATTATACACGATTTTTTTTTATGTAGTTACTACTCCCATAAATACAGCATATATAGGGCACAATAAAACAATCAAAGGAAGCGAGATACTTACCAACTTTTGAATGTCATGCACACATTAACGTTTACCTGAATTAGGTGCATGACAACATGTCGTATATTGATCTCTTTACTCCTTTTTGGGTTACATATAAAATCGTGATATGGATGAAACTATATTGTATTTTGCGAAATAGGAAGTCATGTGATACCGCAACAATTAGCTATGTGTGTATAATTGCAGTTGTAAATTTACAGGACTTGATGGTAACTTATTTCATAATCAAAGTTATTATCTTATTTACCAATGAAAAAGAAATGCATGAGAGCTATTTGAGTGTCTTCATACAATCTTATTCCTAAATGACGACCAACGCTTTCTCCATGCTTTGTATAAACTTACAAAATAACCATTTACAGAGCGACAGCATAATTATCCGAGAGGAACGCTAGTGACAGACGACTAATTCATGGCATGCCATTTCCATCCATTACATCCCCGCTTGTTATATTTTCGAAAGCTGGGCTACTCCGTAGAATAGAAGGTTGTCTTGGCCAAAACATGGCTTCTACGTCCACGGAGGAGGAGAAGTTGAAGAAAAAGAAAAAAAACGCCTTCTTCACAACCTACTGAATCCCTCCTCACATTCGACGACGAGGACGATGATGATTTCCAAGATCCCGCCACTCACCCTCTACATCTCACTCAAACCACACTCCTTGGCCGAAGCAGAAGCAGCTGCATTAGCTTCTCACAGCCTCTCAAACCCTCCAATTCGGCCGTCAGTAGCCCGCCCAAGAAGCCAAAGCGGCATGCTGGGAAGGAGAATTTGGATACTGGAGGAACCCCTCTCCTCTCATTATCCAACACACCCCCTTTGTTCCACATATCATCAAACCCACCATCCACAATCAACACTCGGCAGCAGGTAGATGCACCAGCTCCAGATTTAGATTTAGACTGCAGTTTAGATGTATTTCGAGCCTGGCCCAAAGCTTGATGTGTTGCTCAAGTTATGCACCGAGGATGACCAGCACCCCATTGCAGCCGAGTTTCTTCATTGTAAAGAAAATGGTTCAGATGGAGATCTGATTTGCTGTCCTCTGTGTGGAGTTGATATTTCGAGTCTGACTCATGAAATGCGACAGGTTCATACTAATGAATGCCTTGACGAAGAGGAGACTCCGGATAATGTAATCTCTCTTCGTACTTTGGTTTATATCTCCGGATAGTGTTCTCAATGAAATCTTTATGAGGGTAGAGAAATAAAAGAGAGTTTCTAGGTTAAGGTCCTAATAAAATTTTGTGCTCCAGAACACTTCAGATTTCACCTCAGTGATTGGCTTGACTTTGTAATTCTCTCATCTGCAGATAAATATATGTGTTAGCTTGATTGTGTTTACCTTTTTCCATACTAAACAATCAGCTCTTTGCCCATTCCTTAGGCTAAACAACGAGCTTCATGTACTATTGCAAGCCACCAACTTTTATCGACCAAATCTAGCTGCCTGTCATGACGGCCTTAGAATCTGACCAAATTATCCATATTAGCGCACCTGGGATAGTTTAATCATGATTTATGTGTGTTACAACAACAAACCTGAGCTTTCGTTGAGTTATCAAGAGTGTTCCGTTGCTCCATGATGCAGTCAAAGATTAAACCACATCAAGCTGATTGTGGCCTTTGTGAAATGGTGTGTGTAGACCTTAATATTGCCCAGCATAACTATACATGTTAGCCTGGTTATTTGAGCTGCAGGCCTCCAACCCAAGCGCCTTTCTTTTTCAAAGCTTTTCGTTCGTACGAGCCTAGCATCAATCAAACTTTAGATTAGAAGGTGGTTTCTACAATCCCTAAGTACTCAAAATCATACGATTGGCATTACAACCGAGATATCATGTTTATATTCATCTAATTCATAAATTTCGTTTTTCGCGTTCAGGTGGTTCTTCCTGATGTTGACGCAGGACTTCAATATCCAAGGCAAGTTCTTGATGCTTCTCCTGCTAGATCTCCTCGGCAAGCTTTTGAAGTCTGTCCTGTTAGAGAGTGGTTATGCAGCCTGGGCCTGGCTAGGTATGCAGAAGTTTTTGTCAAGGAAGAAGTTGACTTGGACACACTGCAATGGCTTACAGAAGAGGTATGCTTCATTTTAGTTAAGACGACCATGACTGGTTTAATAAACTTAAAGAGCATTATCTGTACATATATAACAGCCAAGACAGGGTTAAATGGCTAAACTTTTGTTCCCTTAAGATACTCCTTTTCAATTTAAGGGTTTTGTTTTTAATTGAGGATGTTTTTGGCTAAGATACCCTTTTTTAAGTTTTAAAGGTTATAATAATTAAAAGGTGCTGAGTTGGAATCCGATTTTCACTAAGGATTCTTGTGGTTCCCGAGGATCCGGCTACTGGAGAAACTGGAAAGGAAGGCTTCCCCCCTTCCCTCCGACTCTTTGGTCTTAAGACAGCTGGTTTTAAGAATGAGTTATTGCCCTTTCCCAACCCTCACTGCCCAACCTGAGAGCGAACAGCTAATGCTTTCAACTAATTGAACTGAACAAGGTCCTATGGTCAGTGCGTGACCCTTGGATGCCGAAGGCGTCCTTTTTTAATTTAAGAGGTAGTGTACATTGAGAGTGTTTTTGACTTTGAGTACTATATTTAGTAAAAGTAACTTTATAGGGTTTAAAGTCTAATAAAAAAGTTTTTTTTTTTTTAATACACTTCAAGTCTCTTTCCTTAAGATACCTTGAAAATTTCAGAGTTTGTTGAACTTGAGGGTGTTTTTGACTTTTAATAGAATCGCTGTAAAAGTCAGTAAGTCTACTAACCTTAGATTCTCCATATTCTAGAGAAATCCTTGAGTGCAACGGTGGTAGATATAACTTGATTTAATAAAGGGGTGGAATTGAACGATATGGAGGGATTCCCAGCCAACAAGGGTTCAAGGAATTATGATCCTCTAATCTTCTTCGTTGGTGGCACCACGTCTATCTTTCATCGTCAAAGTTACTAAAATAATAAAAAAATAGCCAGAAATTTATTTTTCAGAGGTATGTATCCATGGTATTCTTTAACACTAAACAAAATGGAATACTTCTTTCACAAGTTTCTATTCTTTTCCTTATAGAGATTTTGTTACAGACGTAACTTTAGTGTAAAACTAAGTTAGATGAGTCCTGATCGTGTCTTATTAGAAAATGTCATCCAAAACAAAGTTTGTAATATAGTTTTAACAATTAGTAAACTTGAATTGACAAAATAATACACGAGATGTCCTTCACAAGCTTATAGATTTCATAAAGAGCAATGCTTATATGACCATCGACCATGTTAATAAGATTCTTTTTCTGAATCATTCATATATTCAAAACCTATAAGCTATGAAGCACGGGTGCGGCAGTTTGGCTGAAGCACCGACATCGGTTGCACATCAGGTGCGTGTCCAAACTTGGTATATTTATAGAATTAATTTTTTAAATTTTGGGTGCGACTGAGACACGGGAACACACGGCCGAGACATGCGCCGGATACTTCCAGTTCAAAGTCATATCTTGAACAATTTTCTCAATTCAAAAGGAGATTGGGTTGTGTTTTCCGATAGAGAGGAGACCGGAAGAAAGAGAGAGATATATAAGAAGAAGAAAAAAAAAGGTAGTCATCAGTGATGGAAGGCAACAGTGGCGTGCGTTGACCGAAGTCAGCAGCGGCGTCCTGTAGTAATAACTGTAATTCCATAGAAGAAGAAAGAGACACCTCGATGTTATCGATGTTACTTTTGATGTTTCAATCCATAAAGATAGCATATAACCAACTGTTTAGTTTTTGAAAGCTGTATCCAGCTAATCTCTTGTTTACTTAAGTACCCCCTTATTAACTTATACTTAAACTAGCCCTAATACTTAAATGAAATCACAGTAATACTACATACAATTTGACTGTTTGCGAAACACCATTAAACTAAACAAACTCTCACTAATTTGGTTGGAAACTTCAATATCTGTGAAACAGCCCATTAAACTTAGGGTACATGCACTTTGTCCCCCTCTGTACTATGGGCCGGGAGAGATGTGAACCTCTCTTCTCTAAAAGGTTGCACTAAACCTACCTGTACTCTCTGAAATTGGACACGTTGGACGATGCTGTTACAGATCCCGTTGAAATGCCATAACTACCCTATTATATATCTAAAATCTTCAAACCTAACCATGTTCCGACTTCTTTTTGTTCCTCCAACCCACCCACACAAAGAACCCACGTTGACCCCTACCCCCTTACCTTCCCCTTAGTCTGTGTTCCCAACCTATTCTGGTCGTACCCAAGGGCCCAATAAGGGTCCATTTCACGCGAACACGTCAACAAACAATAGTCATTTTTCAACGCTCACAACCGATCAAAGCATGCACGCTCAAGTCACGTGCACTTCTTACTTCTTCTTCATGACTTCGTCACCAAGAAACTCATCTTTGCACGATGCCTCATGACGTCGCGACCATCGCATGTCGCACGTCGCCCGTCGACGCACCATGGCACTTGCCCAAGGAGGTTGGCCTTGGCCTCCCCCTTGGGTCGGCCTCGGCCTTGGCCTTCCCCTTGGGGTCGGCCTCGGCCTCCCCTTCAGGTTGGCCTTAGCCTTCCCCCAAGGGTTGGCCCTTGACTTCCATACTTAGCATTTTCACTTCTCTTCAAGGGACCATGCATCAACCTCGCGACGTCCGTCGTGCATCATCCTCGTGACGTCCGTCGTGTATGAACCTCGCGACGTCCGTCGTCCATTAACCTCGCGACGTCCGTCCTCCATCAACCTCGCGACGTCCGTCGCGCATCAACCTCGCGACATCCGTCGTGCATGAACCTCGCGACGTCCGTCGTCCATCAACCTCACGACGTCCGTCGCGCATGAACCTCGCGATCGTCCATCAACCTCGCGACGTTCGTCGTCCATTAACCTCGCGACGTCCGTCCTCCATCAACCTCGCGACGTCCATCGCGCATCAACCTCGCGACGTCCGTCGTCCATCAACCTCACGACGTTCGTCGCGCATGAACCTCGCGACGTCCGTCGTGCATGAACCTCGCGACGTCCATCAACCTCGCGACGTCCGTCGTGCATGAACCTCGCGACGTCCGTCGTCCATCAACCTCGCGACGTCCGTCGTCCATCAACCTCGCGACGTCCATCGCGCATGAACCTCGCGACGTCCGTCCTCCATCAACCTCGCGACGTCCGTCGTGCATGAACCTCGCGACGGCCGTCCTCCATCAACCTCGCGACGTCCGTCGCGCATCAACCACGCGACGTCCGTCGTGCATGAACCTCGCGACGTCCGTCGCGCATCAACCTCGCAACGTCTGTCGTCCATCAACCTCGCGACGTCCGTCGTGCATGAACCTCGCGACGTCCGTCGTCCATCAACCTCACGACCTCCGTCACGCATGAACCTCGCGACGTCCGTCGTCCATCAACCTCACGACCTCCGTCACGCATGAACCTCGCGACGTCAGTCGTCCATCAACCTCCCGACGTTCGTCGTGCATGAACCTCGCAACGTCCGTCGTCCATCAACCTCGCGACGTCCGTCGCGCATGAACCTCGCGACGTCCGTCGTCCATTAACCTTGCGACGTCCGTCGTGCATGAACCTCACGACGTCCGTCGTCCATCAACCTCGCGACGTCTGTCGCGCATGAACCTCGCGACGTCCGTCATCCATGAACCTCGCGACGTCCGTCGCGCATGAACCTTGCGACGTCCGTCGCGCATGAACCTCGCGACGTCCGTCGTTCGTGACCGCGCATCGCTCCTGCGATGCCCGTCGCCCAAAGTCGCGCACTACCACCGAATGACCCATCACTGACGACCGCATACCATCACTTCCAACTTTGTCATTACTACATGTTGTATTCGTCATCTTGTTTTGACAGGTACACTCAGCTCAAATCCCATCTTCGGGACACCCGACGCGTGCCCGTGCACCGTCTTCGTGACATTCGTCGCCGCGCCCATGCGCCATTCTTATGACGCGTGCCTCGACACCAAGTATTGCTTCGCGACGTTCGTCACCACACCACTCTCATGACATGTGCTCCGGCACTGGGAGCTTGCATTGGCACCCCTATGGACTATGACCCCCGGGTCACTCCGAGACGGAAGCAGGTCTTCGGAGGGCATCGCGCCTAGTCTGCCTGGCAGTTAAGCGTCGGGTCTTCACCACCACTGCCAGGCCTGTGGGACTCTGTAAGGGCTTGGATTGGAGGCTAGATCAAGGGGTTTCTCTGGCCACACCGACGCTGTGGGAGCCAGTCTTTCCAGATAGACAGAGCGACGCTGTGCGGGGCAGACGGGATGAATATGCGATTCGACAGTCCGTGGAGCACCGACAGCTGTGGACCCCTCGGCGACGTGTCACTCCCGGGGAGCGCCATGTGTCGCGTGATGACATCATCATCTCAACCTCTATAAATAGAGGTCTTGAGAATTCATTTGGGGGGATTTTTTGGGGACATTTTCAGAACACTTTCACTTTCTCACTCTAGAATCCTAGAGAGAAACATACAAGACCCTGACTTCAGACATAAGCATCAGACTGTGACTGTCGTCGTGTATTCATTCTGCGCCATCGCCCTCGCACTCGCAGCACTGCCACCCTCAAGCTCTGTCTGGGAAGCCCTTGGTCTCTGCCCTTGCTCCACCCTTGCTGTGTCTCACATCATCACACTTGGCATCCGAGTCTGACTGCATTCCTTGTGGCACCTCCACGTCGACTGCGAACCCACTTTCTTTGGCATCAGTCTGATCCCCTCTTTCAAACTCCCCCTGCCCCCTGCCTTACTCCTTAGCCCGACCCCCTCGATGCAACTCCCCTTGCCCCACTCCCCTTACAATTCCCCACCACCCCCTGCCGTCTGCACACTGTGTGTGGGTGTGGGTTTAGGTATGTGTAGTCGGTGTGGGTGTGGGTGTGGGTTTCGGTGTGTTTTTTCTGGGCGTGCAGTGCGTGGTTGCGTGGGAGTGGGTGTGTTGGTTTTATGGGTGCGTGCAGTGTGTGTGTGGGCTCGCGCGTCTGTAGTGTTTTCATGAAGCGTGTTGTTGTGGTACGTGTGGGGGAGGGGTTTGTGGGGGGGGGGGAGCCGTAGTATGCATGTTCTTGCGATGTGTGTGTATCTTGCAGTAAGATGTGTATTCTCTGTGTGTGTATATGTTTGCGTGTTCGCGCGGGTGGCTGTGATCGTATATGATTGTGTGTGTTCATTGAGTATGTGGGTCTGGGTGTGTTTGTGTGTGTTCAGTGTAGGTGTGGGAGTGGGAGTGAGAGTGTTTCAATTTGTGTTACACAGTGTGATCGTCTGTGCGTACAGTGTATGTGTGTGTTTATGCAGGTAATTATGATTTTGTGTGTGTTTTTGTGTGCGTTCAGTGTTTGTCCGTGTGGTGTGTGTGTACAGGCAGGTGACTGTGATTCTGTGTTCAACGTCGTGTGTGTGGGTGTCAGTGTGTTTTTGTATGTGTTTGGTGTTATGACTGTGTTTGGAGAGTGTGTGTGTGGTGGTAAGTGACGGGGATTGGGGGAAGGGGCCAATCGTGGTTTGTGCGTGTGCCTCTGTGTGTGTGGGTGTCGGTGTGTTTTTGTATGTGTTTGGCGGTATGACTGTGTTTAGAGAGTGTGTGTGTGTGTGTTCGTGCAGTGTGTGTGTGTGGTGGTAGGTGATGGGGATTGGGGGAAGGGGCCAACCGTGGTTTGTGTGTGTGCCTGTGTGTGGGTGTCAGTGTGTTTTTTTATGTGTTTGGCGGTATGACTGTGTGTTTAGAGAGTTTGTGTGTTCGTGCCGTGTGGGTGTGGTGGTAGGTGATGGGGATTGGGGATTGGGGGAAGGGGCCAACCGTGGTTTGTGCGTGTGTGTGTTATAAAAAGGTATTTTGGTCTTTAAGGTTTTTTTTGGTGCAAATTTTGGTCTTTAAGGTGTGCCAAACAATTCCCACTCAAAAATAGGGTTTAGTTGGACTATATCTCATTATCCCTCCAATGTGCCCAATTTCAGGGAGTACAGCTTGGTTTAGTACAACTTTTTAAAGAAGAGGGGCAGATACCTCCCGGCCCATAGTTCAGGGGGCCAAAGTACATTTGCCCCTTAAACTTAAGAAATTCGCCCTACTTTGTTTCAAAATATTAATATATTCTTTTCACAATCTGTATTGTATGGGTGCGGCATGGGTGGGTACCGGTATTTTTTATTTCCTAAATAGCAGGTGTGGCTTAGGTGCCGATCAGATACGGATTGGGTGCTGATCCGATACTTATGGGGTGAAATATGCAGTTTTTTCAAAAGAATTTTCAGGGGTCAAAACATTAAAACCGAAGTTTTGAGGTCAAATTCTAAATAAGTATTCAAATGGCTCGCGTTATCCATCGAACTTTATGACCATCGGTGTAAGGTAAGCACCTTCGTATGCTAGAACCTATAAGACCACCTTCCCTTCCCCACTTTCGCTATCCCGAGCCAAGGAGGCATCATGGTAGGTGTGTTTGTGTAAGAGTGCCACTGTCTGAAATTGATTCTAAAAGAACCTTTTTCACCAAGTATTGCTAAGAATGAGAAAGGTTGAAGGTGCCAAGGTTAGGAACTCAAAACGTGGTGCCTTACGTGTTGATGTTAAAATAGTGTTGTGGTTCAATTTCTAAAAATCAATGTCGTTAATACTACCTATGTAACTCCAGCGCTAATAGAATACCTTGGTGCCGTATGTGTCGATGTTCGTTAATACTACCTATGTAACTCGAAGGGATTTCCAAGCCAAGCATCTCTTTACTATTTGCTTTATCGTATGTTGTTTGCTTTCTTGAATAACTACTAATTTGGTTTATAAACTGAATTGTTTTCATGGTTATTATTTTTTTGGTTAACAAACTTAAACACTAAATATCTACATAAAACAAAGTGTCAATGGTGAAACATATGGACTAAATTTCTTAAAACCTCCAATGTACATGTTGGTAAGAAGTTCGGTTGTAAATGGTAAGAGGTTTAGGAGGAAGAAAGTTGTATTTCATGAATTTGAAAGCTCAAACAAAGTTCATATGTAAATCACTGAATCTAATACCAAGAACAGGGCGACTAAGTGGAAGTAGAGACTGAGTTAAATTTGTTTTATGTAGATTAGGAACATTGGTGCTAAAGTAGTAGCAAGCCCTACAAGTGCGCAAGAAAACAAGATGAGTTTTTGTTGTAGATCGTCTAAAGTAGGCACGTGTTTCCTGCGTTTGCTGTGAGCAGAGAGGGGATGTTGTGTTGAGAAGACATCCACATTTTCCCTGATTTCCCTAGATTTATGCACCTTTGGCGCCAGTGCCACCCTGGAGAGAATATCACCTGCAAAAAAGGAGAGTTACTTGTGTGAATCAATTAGAACATGACACTTGTTGACGGGGGGGGGGGGGGGAGAGAAACTTGTGTAGTTTCTACAAGTCGAATCATTTGTGTTATTTATGTAATTTTTGGATTTTATCATCAGGGGTTTTTATTTCCTTGTTTAGAAGGATTTTAGGTCTTATATGTCAATTCATGTTCTATTACATTAAAATATTAATCAAGTAATTCCTGGAGTCCTTTGCAAGTCTGTTGGAAACTATAGAGATAACCCACATTGTACCTGCGGGATTATGCAATCTTTTGAGCCATAAAATTCCTTTCTCCTTAAGGACTTGTCTTGAGTTTGTGGTGTGCTTTGAACACGGATCTTGTGGATTCAAGGTCGTTATCATTGTCCAGCTAGAAAAATATCTAGTAGTAAGGCCTAACTCGTGGCATATTGAGTCTACACGCTTCCATTTTGGGTCAGATTGGTATCAGACGGTATGGCTAACCATGGCGGCATGGCAACCTTGGTGGTGCACAAAAACACATTCACCAGGTGAATTCAAGATGTTCCAAAACGAAATTCACAAGAGACCGCAGTTTTGAATTAGAATATTTAACAATGGCCCGGTAAGAAAGTCTTAGTTGACGACAAATATTTGGCTTCATGATCATGCTCATTGTAGATATTTGTGCAAGAAATTCCAAATTATGGAGATACTTCAGATCTAATAGTATTCTGGTAACAAATTTGTTATAAATTGACTGAGATCAATAGTTCTTTAATTTGTGGGTTCATAGAATATGGAGAACATATTAGTCTTGTTGGTGCAAAACTTATGGGTTATAATGTGTGTTGGTGGCAACAAATTCAGTTTAATGGTACTTGTCAAGGAAAGAAAATATTCAAGATTGGAAACTAATGAACAAGTTATTTTTGCAAAGGTAATTTCCTCGTGATGTTGATGAGATTCTCCAAGATTGTAATGCATGGAAATGTATATATGAATCATTATGCCAAGGGAAAAATTATGGTCCCAATGTGGAGAAGAATAGCGATGGAATTTTTGTTGAAGAGCAAAAAGTTATCAAAAAAGAAATTTTGATAAACATTGTTGTTCTAAAGGAAGCTAAATCTTGTCAAAATGAACAAAAGGATTTTGCAAGAAGAGATTCAACAGTATATTGAAGGAGTAATGTTTAAAGAAACATTACCAGATGAATCACATGAAGGAATGCATGAACCTACTGAAGGTGTGAGCACTGAGAAAAACGAGCAAGAAGAAACCATGGAAGATGGACGTGGGGGCTGGAAATTTGTTTAGAAGATTCCAAATTGAACTTTCCTTCTTCATTGACTTTTGGCTCAGCATTGATTTTTTTGGCATTAATGGATGACTTGGTTTCAGATTCTTATTTGATAGATCATATCAATTAACTGAAGGATATATCAGTGGAAGCTCAAGATTGAAAAATTCATGGAGAACCAAGTTTGGCACAAATTCCAGCAGTTGATATATTCGAAGTACCTCTTTATTGGGATTGAAGTTTCCAATTCTCGTCCATTAACTTGAGGATAAGTGCTTTTCAAGTGGGAGAGAGTGATGGGGAAGAAGGAAAGTACGGTAGTTTCTATTAGTTGAAACTATGGTAGAGAGTGATGGGGGAGAAGGAAAATATGGTAGTTTCTATTAGTCGAATTATTTGCGTGATTAAGTCATTTTTGTAATTGATCCTTGGTGTAATCTCTTTTGACCCCCTCAACTATCTCAGGTTTTTGGGTCGAACTAACTTGGACAATTGCCCATAACTACCAATAGTTTGACCCAAATAAATTTGGACTTAAAACTCCAATAGTACTCCTAATCATTTACTAAAATGCTAAAATCATCAATGTTTTCGCATGAGAAAACACACCAGAAAACCTAAACGCCATCATAGCCGCCCCCCCCCCCAACTCCGCCCCCGCCATCATTGACCGACGCCCCCTGCCCTGCTGCCACCATCATTGGCCTATGCTCCCCCTCCCTCCCCCGGCCCCACCCTTAGCCACCATCAGTAATTGACGCCCCCTTCCCTTCCTCCATCTTGTAGCTGCCATCATCCACGCCGCGCCCCTTCCTTCCCCACACCCCCACCTGCTGCCGCCATCTCGACAGAAATGGCTCATGCCCTAATTTCTTGAGACTGGAGCAGCCATAGACGTCGTCCCTCACAGTTGGTCGACCACCCAAGCCACTGTAGTTGGGTTAGGTTTCGATCTGTGATAGCTGGGGATCATCCTCATCAATCGCAGGAGGATGAGGAAGATCTGGTAAAAGACGGTGAAAGGCATTTCTGTCCTTTTGTCCGGCTATTCTTTAGTTAAAATGCCAAAAACATCCAAATGTCCTCAATTTTCCAAATTGATAGATGAGAGGAAGGGAGGGGGGTGGGGGGGTTCAATTGTCCAAATTAATTCCCTTGGAGGTCCAACACGAAACCCGAAATCGATGAGGGGGTTGATTTGTGATTTTCTCCTTTATCTTTAGGGGCTTACATTTCCTTGTTCTAGAAGGATCTTATGTCTTATTAGTCAATTTTAAGTCCTGTTAAGTTTCTAGAATTGCGAGCCCCTTTGGACCTATAAAGACAGCTGAAACTCTACCTGTGGGATTATGCAATCTTTTGATCATTAAAATTCCTCTGCCTTGGTGAGAACTTGTTCTCAGTTTGTGGTCTGCTTTCATCATGAATATTGTGGATTCAAGGTTGTTACCGCCGTTCAGCTAATGGTATCTAGTAATGCTGCCCAGCTCGTCAATATCGAGTCTACACGCTTTCGTGTTGCTTCACCTAGCCTAGCTTATACACTTGCACAACAACAAACGAGCGATGTGACCTTGCGACCACCCTGGCAAATAAGATGTTTGCCCCCAAATGCTAGTTGTTCTTTCGTCAATGATCGAAAGATATCATGTTCAAACTATGCTTTGCACAATCTGTACAAATCATAGTCATCTAACACCATTTCACAAACTAATTGGGGTAGGTCGCATCTTTCGTTTTCTTTAGTTCTCCCCTATGTACATACGTGTTTTCTGATACATTCCTAGGGATTATCAATTCTGCAGTACATATGGTCTATGCCAAACCTCATCTTACTCCATCAACTTGACACAGAAAAACATAATCTGCACTGGAGCATTTGAAGGACTAAGTTGGATATGACCAAACCATCTGATCTGATGTTCGCTAATCTTTCCTAAATTGGTCCCTCTCTCAGTTCTTATTGGTATCCTCATTTCTCATCTATCCTGGTTGCTTATGTATAGTTTGCTTCATAGTTTTTCAATAGTATGAAATAGAACAGTGCTGGCCTCACTGCCTGGCGCCTACTAAAGGCACTCCCAATCAGGAACAAAAAGCTATGGTTATAAGGCAAAAGCACCCAACTTGTGGTCCCCCACTGCCTTGTTAGTGTAAAAATTAATAAGCTGTCCTTCAAGCAGATCCACTGGCTATAACGAGGCGAGTTTCGTCTTCAAGAATAAGCGATGCCAAAATCACATAGATATATAAACAAATAAAGTACAAACTCTTATTATTTCACATCGGATGTGGGATAGTTTGTGATTGGTCTTATATGATTTTGCCTATGAACTCATAAGTATCAAATTGGCTAGCTCTTTTGAGGGAGCCATCGTCCTGTGGTGGGGCTATGGACCGGGTTGTTACAGATGGTATCATAGCCGACTTTTGAAAGCTCGAGCTGGGCTATCTAGTCGGGTTGCCGATGGTAGGGGGAAACGAAGGCAAACCCGAGCATTTCCCACATCAAAGGATGGTTCGGACAACGAAAGGTGAGCCGGGTATATCTCACATCCGCTAGAGAGAAGATTCTGGGCTATGTGTGATGAAGCTTTAGTGAGAACACTGAGGCATAAGGAAGAGAGATTGTGATATTCCGCATCGGATGTAGGGTAATTTGTGATTGGCCTTATAAAACCCAGTCTATGAACCCATAAGTACCTACTTGGCTAGCCCTTTTGAGGGAGGCATCGCCCTGTGGTGGGGCTGTGGACCGGATCGTTACACGTTGCTCCCTCCACTTCTATCTCAAAGAGGCTTGATCTCGATGACCTCCCAATCGGCCAAAACACAGGCCGTGGCGTTTTATGAAATCCTGACTGCCCCAACTACCCAAACCCTGCCCCGCACCAAATTCCATCCTAGATGGGTTTAAGAACCAGATGCACAGAATTTAGGAGCAATGAGCATTGCTATAGAAGTCTTAAAACTTGGATTGAATATTTGATCCGCAATCCATCTCCTTCACCACCACCCACCCCAAAAAAAAGAAAGAGGAAATGATATATGGGATCTGCTTTTGACAAAAATACATTTCCATGACATGTGTTGGGAAATATATGCATATAGAAGGCATGCTGTTATCACTTGAAAAATACAAGTATTGAAAGGAGGATGAAGACAACTAAGAGATGATTAATAACCTGTTTGATGATTCTGAGGTCAATGGTTTCCAAGAGCTTAATAGAAAATGTGTGGTTGAATTTCCAGGTTCTTGGCATATAAACTGTTTCACAGTTTTCTTCATTTCAAACCGAGAAACTGACCACAATAAGAAAATAGGTAAGCTACCAACACGAGTAAGAACCATGTTTCGGATGCGGAATAGAAGTTGTTGTTCTCTAAGATGATCAAAATGTCACTTCAAACTTTGGAGCTCTAGTAATAATTTTGGGAATGCAATGACTGCTATTCTTGTATGTACATATACTGCTTAAGAATGACAAATAATCCTAAAACCCAAGAAACTTTTGTCTGCTGCACCCCTCGTAGGACTTGGTTTCTCCAATTGTTCATACAGTATATATCACTAGGATTCTAAGAGAACATCTGTGCGTAAGAAATGAAGTTGCTTGCTAATGAGCTGTAGAAAGAACAAATCCACGTAATGTAGTACTGGTCTGATTAGTATGGGGCATTGTGACATCTTTGGGATTTTTTACGTGTTCATTTTAGCCATTGCCACTTCTGGCCAAACCCCCCAAAATCATTTTAAGTGCGGTGACCTGAAGGGATGACACGTATTGATATTCATTCTCCCAGTTTCAATGATTTTCACAATCTGCTCTCACACTCTCGCTCTCTCTTGCCCTCTTGTCACTTGGGCCCTGGAATTTAACCTGACGGCCAGTTAGGGCCAATTCTTTGCACATAGACCTTGGTTTTGGTTAAGTCATTCCATTGTGATCTACGATTGGGCCAAGTTGGAATGAGCTTTGGAATTAGGCCACCTCAGGAGTCTGCCTTGACCTTGATTCTGCTAAATCTGAAATGCTACTATTACTATCAACAGTAGATAAGATATAAGAGCAGTACAATTGACAATGGAAATTAAAAATGTAAGAAGGCCTTGGCTTCCCTAAGATTGAGCGCACCTTGCTTCTTAAAAAAACATTATTTTTTTACAATGTAATTTCTTGCTTCGCGCCGCTTGGTTCATGGTCCCTCCTTCCATAAAATCTCTCTCTCTCTCTCTCTCTATAGTAGTTATTTGTGGTTTACACTATGCCTGTACTCTTGCTTGTCGAGGCAATACTTATTAAAATGTGAACCCGGCATTACCATAACTTACGTAGCAACAATGCCAGAGTCAGGTTTCCAATAGCAGCCGATTTGGAGTTTTTGGTTCAACTCTTCTTGGAGCTGAGCTGGTTTATAATCCCTTTGTTGCAGTGCCCGTTATCTCTTATGTTGGTGCTCGTGCAGATGCTTTGTCCATCATGTTGCTTTTCTGTCATCTAAGTAATATTGTCCCAAGTAATGTCTTTTCCTTTACCTGCAGGATCTGCTTAGCATAGGTGTTACTGCACTTGGTCCCAGGAAGAAGATTGTTCATGCTCTTAGTGAACTTAGAAAAGGAGGCACCAAGTCAGCTGAAATACAAATTGATTCCTCTGAAGTCATAGCAGACGAGACCGATAAACTGCTTGCAAATAAGTTGATAACAGATTATCTTCCAGGCTTTGTTACTGATAGGAAAAAAGGCTGCAATACTTCTGGAGGACAAAACGAGGTCAAGAAACATTGTTCTGATTCTAGTCGGAAACGTGTTATGGTAAAAAGTCAAGTGACAAAGGGAAAACTTCGTGAAATTCCCTTGTGGTGTTGCATAGCGGGAACCCCATTTCGAGTGGTAAATGTCCTTCAATCTGTACTAAGCATTAGTGTTTCATTCCCTTCTCCTGTTTTGTTTTTTTCTTCTCTATTTTTAGTAATTTTCACTGGCTGGATAGCTTCCATTTTCTTAACTCGGAATAAGCATGCTGCAGTGCCATTTGAAAACTAGTAAACGTGGTACGGAACTGCTGGGTAAAAAATATATTCGCTTCTCTAGCACTGTAAGTAGTTGGAGTATATTTAATGCAGATTTAGTATGACTAGGATGGGAAACAAGTACCTAAGAAGAATAATATTGCACAACGAGGGAGAGATTAACGAAGATGTTGCCCATAGGACAAGAAATGGTTCATTAAAGTCGAGGTGTGATTGTGCAGTGCTATTCGATTTTGTTTTCCCCTCAAGTTGAAGAGTGAGTTTTGTAGGATGGCAGCGAGGCCAACGATGTTGTCTGGTTCAGAATGTTGGACAACTACAAAATATCATGCACATTAGATGAGTGTAGCTGAAATGAGAGTTCATAGAATCAGAAATGAGGATGCCGACAAGAATGGGGTGTCACCATGTAAGGAAAAGATTTTGGAACATTGCTTGAGATGGTATAGTCATATTAAACATCCCCATTAAAAAAAGTGATTTGCGCCAAGTTGACGGGGGTAAGACGAGGTAGGGGATGGACCTAGAATAACATATGGAGAAGTAGTGATAAAAGACTTCATTAGTTAAAGCTTTTTTTTTTTTTTGTAATAAAAAGATTTTAGTGAAAAACCACGAAAAGGGGCAAATCCATGTACTCAAGCAGTATACTTACAAAACCGAACCCTAAAAAATTAAGCAAGCACATCTAAAAAGTATTACAGAAAGAGCCATTCCTAGTACCCGACGTCCAAGCACAAAGAGACGTCAGAAAAACCTGTTTCATGTTGAAAATGCACTTATAGAGCACTTAAAAATGGCCCCCATTACGTTCCTGCCATAGACACCGTGAAAGGCACAAAGGAGTCACTCTTAAGCTGTGCCGCCAACGGTGGAGCAATGCAACGACATATTTGGGCATTTCTCGAAACAACCCAAAATTGACAAAGCAAAAAACCACAGCTCTTGGGCGTCCTGACGATGCAGCAGAAGTTGGTTAACAGTCTCCTCAACTGCTGTGCACATAGGGCGACCACTAACAATACACAAATTCCTTTTCCATATGTTGTCCATAGTAAGAGTACGTGCAAGGTGGCACAACAAGCAAAAGCCACCTTGGTAGGTGCTTATGTTTTCCAGATGGCCTTCCATAGTTTGATGGAATGCCTTTTAACAGCGCACGAAAGATGTTTGCTCCTCCATTTCCGGAGAACGAAATGAAAGACTGAACAGCTGAAGACAATGTAAAGCAATTTTAGAAGTTGTAGAAAAACATCTTTAAGAGGGGCATCTGCACACCATGTGTCATGCCAAAATCTGATTCAATCACCAGGGCCAACAGAAGATATTGATGTGCAAGAAATATGATCACAACTTTTTCGAGGATAAGGGAGCATGGAAGAAATTATTACTTAGAAATTATCAGGGACCATGTCCTTGGATAAGGGAGGATGCAAAGGGTGAAGATGATGATGATGCCCTCGCCTCAAAGTTTGCATGATCGATTTGCCTCATGGATTCTAAATTCCCTTTGCGTCAAATACTTTCAACTAATGTTTGCTCACTTCTATAGTTGGTTCTGATGAGTTTCACTGGCAATACATCAAGATATGTTAATAGCCATTCTGATAATATGTTTGCCATTCATGTAGCTGACCCCAACTAGTCTGGGGTAAAGGCTGGCAATGATGATGACACCCTTGCCTTGAATTTTACATGATCTATTTGCCTCATGGATTCTAGGTTCCCATTTTGTCAGACACTTTCAACAATGTTCACTTCTATAGTTGGTTCTGATGAGTTTCACTGGCAATGCATCAAACTATGCTAATTGGCATCCTGATTATGTACAAGTTATCCTATTTGCAAACGTCTTTTTTTTTGTACAATATTTGGTTCTTCAGTTTTTGGCTTCTTGCTTCTTTGGTGACTAGCAGCTATCACAAGTAATCCGCCGGGCCAAAAGCGTTCACCCATGGTGTCTACATGCATTCCTCTCATATTCGGGATAGTTGCTTTGTAAGGTTTCACACACATTTTGACCTAATATTCCTCCCACTCTCTCCTGCATCCTCTGCAAGATTTACTCTTCTTTTCCCCCATAAGAATGTCCGAAATGACTTATCATGTTCCAACTCCACCTATAGTTTCACTCATTACTCCCTGTGTCCTCTTCTCAGCTTTTTATCTTCTCACCCAGTGAGGGGTCCCATATGACACATTTGTTTATGTGTCCCTTTTTTCATTTACACACCCAATTTTTCCTCGCCCTGCTCAAGAGACTCCCATATGGCGTTCTTTTTTTTAATAGTCTTCCTTGGAAGAGTTTCCCTTCATCTGTAAAAGATTCCTGCAGCTGACCCCACAAAAGTGAAGTCAGAGGGAGTTGCCTTAATGGACGTTAAAATATATGGACTGTAATAGCTTTTCGTAGAATAAGGCATAGTTTGAGTTTAGGCATACAGACAAACAAACAGACACGCACGCACGCGCACACACACACATACAGGGAGGGAGGGAGGGAGGGAGGGAGGGAGGGGGAGGGAGAGATTTCTTGGAATTCTTGCTCGTTTTCTTTCTTTCTGTTCTTTTTCAAAAGTAAAATACGTGATGTTAGTTTCATACTAAGTTCAGGTTGCCTGGCTTTTGCAGGATGCATTCAAGTACCTAAGAAGAGATTGCTCCTATTGGTTCCTTACTCACTTCCACGTAGATCGTAAGTCTACTTCACTCTTACAGCAATCATGCTAATCACCAAATAATTACAAGAAAAGGGTGCTTACTCCTCAGCTATGTCAGCTACTCAACGGATAACAAATTCCACATGGGATTTAAGGCCTTTAAGTCTCAATTTCTACCTCTTTCACTTTGATAGGTAGAAGAACTATAAGAGATACCAAAAGAGCGTCACAACTCACAACCCATGTAAAGCGGGGAATAACCGACTCGTTTAGCTATGTTTGGGCTCGGGCTTGTTTATATTATGCTCATGTTCGAGCTGGCTCATGTTCCCGAAGAGCTTGGATTTTTAATTGAGCTCATTAAGAATTACGAGAACTAATGATCGGCTCGTTTCTGCTTGTTTAACAAAATCAGACAAGCTCAAGAGCTTGAGCTTGTGTTCAACCTCTTTTTCTTGATTAATCCTGACATATTTAATCTGAACTAATTAAACTACCCAAATCTTTCATTTTTTCAAGCTCTTATTTGACAATCTACTTTTTACTTTGAGAGTTGGAAATAGTTGTATGCGAGACTAATAATACTAAACAAGTATTAAATTAAATTCAACGAGCCTTTTCACTAGCCTGATCATGAACGGAGTGGTAATGTCCCAGCTCAGCTCAGTTATCTTACTAGCTCTAACTATGAGATCAAGCTCGGCTCGTTGAGTGATGGGACGAATACAAATGACCCGTGATGAACCGATCGCCCGAACTATTCGTGAACACCTCAATTCATGTACAGCCCTAGCCGAAAAATTAGGAAGTAACTTATACAATTGAGAGAAGCCAAAGATGTATGCAACTAAGAGACGGAGAAAAACTTTAGATAAAAAGCACTTGGTTTCGTTGCAGTATATGAGTCCAAATCTAACTAAGTGTAGGTCACTACCAATCTCTACTAATCGAAGTAGGGCAACTTAACTTAAGTATCAAAATAACCGAAAATAAGCAATCCACCAAACTACTCTATAATTTATTTTTATTTTAAAATGACTCCACCGAGACAGTTTCTGGACTAAAAGTCACCTCATGTTGTGAATTGTCATGGTCCCTTCACTTTAGGCTTCAAAAAGCCTATCATAAACGTCGAGCCAAGTGAATGGTGCTGCATCAACTCCCAGCGGAGATTCTCCTAGAAATTATCCAAATGTGATTAGTGAATCTGGAAAAACCTTATTTGAGCTACAAAATACTGTAGAGTTCACAGAAAAGAAACCGTGCTCCAACTTTTGGGTTGACGTATACATGCTTAAAAAGCTTCAGTCTGCAAAGCTTTTCTTCTCTTTTGCGAATTAGTACACTTCAAGAGAGGATCCCTACTTTATGTACGTCAATGCGTCTTGCTGGTACCAGCTCTAGAGAAGCATTACAAAAGGGCCTCCACTAAGCTCAGCATAACTCGCAAAACACCGAACAAAAATAATGCTTCCTAAAGCCCAGTAGTGGCGTGATAATCACAAGAACATTCACTGTCTGCTCCCCCATCCTAGAGTGCGAGCGTTGAAAGCTGGTTTTTTTTCCAGGATAGGTGCACTACTAATGCATTTTGCCTAAATCACATGATAGAATGACGTCCCTGTATAAGCTGGGGCTCTTATAATATTAGGCCATTGGCTGCTAAATTAGATCCCTGTGCTTTAGTTCTTAGATCAGTATCTCAATTATCTAATTAAGTTCTGCATCCCATTTGCCTCCTCAGACTACCAAGGCCTTACAAGGTCCTTCTGTCATGGGAAAATTTATTGCTCCTTGATAACAGCAAGGCTTGTGAATTTGAAAATTGGGATCCCATGGGACAGATTGCAAGTTCTACCCCTCAACCAGATGATCAGCATTGCAGGAGTTGATGTGACATGTTTTGATGCGAACCACTGCCAAGGTTCCATTTTAATACTATTTAAACCACCAAGTGGTAAGGTGCGATTCAAATTGACTCCTAAAGTGTGCCTATTTTTTTTCCCTTCTGAATTTCTTTTCAGTATTGACTTGATGGGTTAAAATGCGTCCTGGCTGTTCTACACACTGGGGATTTTCGTTTGAGTGAGGAAATGATGCGGATCTCTATCTTGCAGACATGTCCAGTCCACACTCTCATCTTAGATTCGACTTACTGTGACCCCCAGGTAAGTCTACATAAAGAAAAGCTATTTCTTATCTATTATAAGCTAACTGAGTCAAGCTGTAATGATCTTTACTGGAATTTACTCTAGACATTATTCAGATTTGCATTACCATTTCATTATACAATTTATTCTGTCCCGACTGAGAACGGGGACAGTAGTTTTTGCCTACCGGCCTTGACAAGCTATCTGTACAGTTTGTTTCACTGGAGTATCTGATTATTCTATCCTCTGTTTTTTTATTAACCAAAAAACAAAACATATGCTATTGGGGTGTGTTTTCAGTTGTAAGTTAGTACGCCATCTGCAATAAATTTTATTTTCTAAACTTGGTTGTTGAGCAACCAAAGAACCTTTGTGTTTGAGTGTAGTTAAGCCAGCTCGTATTCTAAGTTTTCATAGAAGCAAAAGTTTTGTCGTGCATATTAGCCATATAATTGGTATGTAAACATGTTTAGTAGGCTCTGAGTCCCAAGTTCCAGATGATGAAGTAATAAAAGTTCATTTACCATTCATTGCAGTATGACTTTCCAAAGCAGGATGCTGTCATTCAATTTGTCATTGAGGCCATCCAAGCTGAAGCCTTCAACCCAAAAACACTTTGTCTGATCGGCAGCTATACAATCGGTATGCTCCATCTCTTTGCTTGTCGCCCTACTGCCCACTTGAAATACGTCTTAACCGATTATATCTGCTAAAAGGAACTCTTAAATCTCACAGAACATCATCATACTCTATTTCTTTCCTTTTATTAAATAACAGGGAAAGAAAGGCTTTTTGTAGAGGTTGCTCGTGTTCTCTGTAAAAAAGTATTTGTCACTGCAGCAAAGCTGAGGCTTTTGGAGTGCTTGGGGCTTCCTAGCAAAGACATGCAGTGGTTCACACTAAATGAACAGGAACGTCAGATTCATGTTGTGTCCATGTGGACACTCGCGAGCTTCAAACGATTGAAGCATGTATCCAATCAATATGCGGTAAGGCTGAGAATATGGAACTGACCATACTATGTGAAACTCATGCTAACGGAAGCTATAATATCTCAAAATGGACACCAATTGTGGCGTTACTAGTGTTTTTGCCACAAATTTTGGTAAGTGTAATTACAGTCTACTTTAAGATTAGAATAACCACATTAATGAAATGTGGTTATGTATTTCATAATGTGCTGTGTTCTAAAATTTTTGCTGCACAAGTTTTTGGGCTGGAGCGGGGGCGAGGTTTCTGGGGCAGGAGCCTGAATGGCAGCAAGTGTCCTAGGGCAAGCTTCAAGTACCGAGTCATTATGGGGAAGCTATTTTATAAGCTGGGGTGTTGGCTCTGTAGGTAATGTTGGGGTAGGTCTGGGTTATTCCTTAGCAGCTATTTACCTTCCTTAGCCATCCTCTTTTCCTTGTGTCACTTTCAACTACGACTTTATCGTTGTACTAATTGGTTTCCTAAACCTTTGAAATTCATCTTGGGTGACTTTTCATATCTGACCTCACTTGTGCAATCTCCAACTTCTTCTGAACTTACTTTCTTGTTACTCTATTTTATATAAGGGGTGCAGTTTATCTATCTCTTCTAAGGGGTGCGTGTCATCCATCTCAGTACCACCTTCTTCTGTTATCATTAGCTTCATTATGTTTGGTAATGGTAACTAAGAAATTATTGTACTAGATCATAGTTGGGAATATAACTTGGGAAAATTAGGAAAAAGTGGGTTTTTGGGTAAAATTTTTGGGGATGGTGGGTTTGTTTTGAAAACTTGTGAAAAAGTGGGGTATATTTTGAAAATCTCTGAAAAAGGGGGTTAATTGGAAAACAATGGGTTTTTTGAAACCATATCTTTTCCCATCCCCAAAATACCCCTCCCCCTGTTTGTCCCACATCAGACTAAATTGATTGATATTCTCGGCATGTACTTTTCTTCTCTTTCCAGCAAGAGCAAGACTCTTTGGGTCCCTCTCTCTCTCCATTTCCATCTGCCGACGACTCCTCAACGCCGTCCACTTTCCGGCGACAACACGGCGACGGCGCGTCCACCTTCCGGTGACGCGATCTACATCCCTCTCTCCAAACCAAGTGTCTCTATTTGTCTCTCTCTCTTTCCCCGATTCCATCTGCCGGCGGCGACGACACCTCCACCTTCCGACAACGACGATCCATGGGTTTCAAAATCGATCTATAGTCGTCGACGACGACACCCTTTCTCTCCATGGGTGCTGAAATCGATCCATTGGCAACATCGACTCCCTCTCTCTCCTCCAAACCGAACCTTCCGGCGACGACATAGCTGGACAGCACCTTACGGCTGCATCACCTCCACCTTGATCACGCAAGTTTGGATTGTGCTGTCTATTTATGGATTGCTTGGGTAAGCTATATTGTATTACATATTACTGGAATTTTCTGCTTTGTGTTGTTTGTGAAACTTCTATATTTGGTTCTTATGAATGACCATTAAGATTAGTGCAATTCATTTATTGTTTTCTACCATGAGAATCCCTTGTTAGGTGAATAATCCATCTTTGTTGAGTTAATTATCTTATGCTCTGCACATTGATTCATGGAGACTCAAAATTTAAGTCATATATTGTAATTAACCTACTAAGAGCCATCCATAGCAAAATGTTGCCCTCCATTGTAGTGAGGCTAGCTGACTTCATTCCCATCAAGATGATGCCAACTTTTGAGGATTGATTTTTCTTCTCCGTAATAGGTTGGGTTTTAAGGGGGATAGGGGTGATAGGTAGAGGCTTGTGTGTGTGTGTGTGTGTCAAGTTAGGGGGTTCAGTTCAATGTTTGAGATGGGTTATTGAGGAACGACTGTGGGTATTTATATGTGGATACTTACTGAACTTTTGATGACAAGTCTTTGTGGAAAATGCATTGCAATGGTCACAACATTTCCAACTAAAAATGACTTGCTTGCCAAAATCAGTAGTATTAGGTTGATTGAGAGTACTTTGAGTGACTTTATTTTATGTTTTTTAAATTCTACAGTTTTTTGACAAAATCATGCAGTTGGTGTACTTTGGCACTATAATTGGTTCGGTAAGAAACAAATGGGAACACATGCAATGATAACTACACTTATGTTGAATTTCTTTGTAGTTTTTCTCGTGGCTTTTTCTTTATTTCATATGCAAATCTCCACTCTTTACAATATTTCATCACATACAACGAATATAAATCTTGTACTAGTACATCTATCTAATGTTGGGCACAGATTCCACATCTCACTTAACTGTCTATTTGTTGTATTATCCTTCAAAATTTTCCAGCTCAAGATGCAATTCTTCGTTAGATTCATAACATAAACCCTTTCTTTTTCGTAGATGAAAATCAACTGTGAAATTGACTGCACAATCTTCATTTTTGCCCTAATGTTTACAAATCCTCAATTTTTCTCTTACACTTAGTTATCATGTAATTTGATTTTGAAAATAAATGAAAATTTCATGTTTGTTTGAATACCATTAATTCAGCTACTTTGCTACCTTTTATCTTCATTTTTAAGCCAAAATGAACAGGAAAAAGATTGTTAATATATTCTTAAGAGTTTTTGAATAGTGCCTTGCAAATTAAAAAGAAGGTTTAGTGCTAAATAAACACAATATTCGTAAAGTGCAAAAGTTAGAATGATGAAAAGCTTATAGAACAGCCTTGTGAAAGTGCTAAATCGACACATTCTCTGAAAAACATTAACACCAGAGTGTGTGTGTGTGTGTGTGTGTGTGTGTGTGTGTGTGTTGTGTGTGGGGCAGTTTTTTTTTTTTTGGGTAAGGGGGATGATGTTGTTGCTCTGGATTATGATTGGCTTTACTCATCTTATTTTTGGTGAGAAGCTAGTGAATGATAACTGTGGAAGTCAAGTGGCAGACTAAAACGCAACAGTCTAATGATGCATAATATCTTTTTTTCAATTTCTAATGATATTTCTTTTGTTCTTCTTTAGGCGAATCTCTAACTTTTAATCAATATTTAGCTGCACACTTGTAATTCAACGTAAGGAAAGGAACTTGACTTCTTACATTGGTTTTGCTAATGCCATTTTCTCCTTTCGAATAAAGCAGGTCTGGTTCCTCTTTTAAGGTAATCCCCATTCCCACCTCTAAGTGATTAGTACTAGAATTTTATATATTTCATGCAAGTAAAAACTTTATTCGTATATGCTCCTGGACATTGTTTCTTTACGAATTTTTGTTGAAACCAAGGTTATAGCAGCATTGTTGCGATTGACCCAATCTAAGACTTACATTATGCTTTGCGGCATGAGCACACACCCTTGTAAGTCTCCTGTTTTCCACTTTGATTAGATAAATTGCATAAGAACACTTCCATTATTGATTTAGTCTCAACCTTTTTGAATCCGTATTTAAGTTGGTTGGAACACTTGAATTGTCCCCAAGCTGTGTCTTTGTGTTTTCATATCCTTTTGAAAATGGAAAGGGGGAAGCTATTTAACCAGGCAACACTCTGGCTCTGAGAAATAGGATGATGTGCATGTGCTAATGCTTCCCATCCAGTAAAAAGTCAGCTTCAATTTTAAGGCTACGGAGCTTTGATTAGAGTCTCTTCATCAAGTCAAATTACATGCCTTAGGTAGTTATATACCTGCTCTAGTAATATTTTAGCAAATCGTTTAAAGGCAAGTGACCTAGCAAATAACGTTACATACTTGTGATAGAAAATTGGTGTGAAACAAGCTCTAATTGAAACTGGTTTTGGATTAGTTTTATGAATCTTCAGCAAGATAAGGATATGAATTATACAATCTTGGTAGCAAGCATGATGAACTTTCAACTAAGCGTTCTACTTTAGCTAGGAACATCCTTGCTAGTTCTAGACTGAGAAATGGATTGTAATGGCAAACCCAACACCATTTGGTTATCCTTTTTCCAGGGAAAGAAATGAACTTTTTTTCATTTCATTTGCTTTGGTATTTGGTTGGTTTTAATATCAGTCGTCGGTCGGTTTTAATATCAGCCTGTCACCCTTTTGCTTCAGTATTTTCTCTTTTGTAATGATTAATGTCCTGAGTTTAGAACATGTCTTGATAGGAACCATATCCACTGAGGGTTTGAAAGCTGTCGCTGTCTTTGAAGGACTAGTGCAAATGATATTACCCGCTTCCTAGAAGGTAGTACAATTCTTAATTCCCCCTTGACATAACCTTTTCTTATAGATAAGTCTTACCAGAATTAGAAGGTGGTAAACAATGATAGTTTCTCAAAAGGGAGTGAATAATGCAGTCGTTAAGTACGCCTGTCACTTGCTAAGGTAAGACTTTTACCTTTAAAGTCGTAGATTATTTTGCCTATGCTTTATTATTTGGAATTCTAATGGATACTTTATATGTGAGAATTTGTCCGTTTGTTTAATTTTGCATTTTACTTGTAGTTTGATTGGATGGAACTCAATTCTTTAACAGTCATGTAAATGTTGGTGCAAAGTCAAGCACAGAATCGACCATCCTTTTGTTGCTCTGCAAGATTTGGGGTAAGCTTCATTCGTTGGACATCATAGCGTCCAACATATCTTTGGAACAACACTGCGTTACCCAAGTAGATCTTTGAACTTGTTCTCTTGTTTCGATGATAGATGACAAACTTTGTATTATATGGGCTTATAAGTTGTTGATCTCACATATTTGGCATTGTACAAAGGAGATGATCGTAGGAGTTAACATCTTTCTTTGATACCACAATTTTAAGTTCTTGTGTTTGAAAATTAGTTTACTCCCAGCTTATTTGTTGAATATTGGAAGTTATAATAGAATAATATCAAAAATATATATATATATATATTTTCAAAAAAGGATTTATCTAAGGACACTAAAAAGCGCCCTAAAAGACCTATAACAACGCTAAAAAGCGTCCCAATAGGTTATGATGTGGTGCACTTTATGGGACGCTCATTTGGGCCTTATTAGATCTTACCCTTGTTGAGTCACTTGTGCGCGTCGTAATAACTTATTGTGACGGCCTTTAATAGGGCGGCGTTACGGCGCCTTTCAAAGCGCCCTTATGTCAAAAGCGTCCTTTTATGATACTTGTAAGGACGCTAGGAGGCGTCCTTATAGTCAGATTTTGTTGTAGTGTCCCCTCTATCTGTGCAATGATCATTCCTGTACTGCTGTTTTGCTGAATAAAAAACTTCAGGCAAAGTTTTTATTTGCATTGGTTGCAAGAATATAAACGCCTTGATTTTCTGCACAAAATGCTAATAAGGTGGAGAAGTACATTGACACAAGTCGGTTTCTGCAAGAATGCAAGTACAGATGTGCGGAGATGCTTGTCATTCCTACTACTTTTCTAGTTATCATTTATGCATCGGTTGGAATAGGAGAAACGACTTCGGGATTTGCACAACCCAAAACCACCCTCGCAATAAATGTACCTGCATTTCTTACGCGTTAAACGACTTGTATCACCAACAACCTCCACTCATGCAGAGTTTGCGTGTCTTGAAGCATGTCTGTGTTCGCAAAATAATTAATCCCCTTGTTCAGAGATTAGGCCTTTAGCGTCCGACTGCTAGAATGGCGATCGCTAAATTAGGCCATTAGTGACTGCTTTTGTTACTGCTGTCATCACTGGTCGCTATACACGCCTGCTATCTCTTGCTATAATATCGAAGAGTGCGTTTACTCCTGGTTGAAGCTTACTTAAATAATTCGTTCACCATTGCCTGTCTTGGACCAACTTAACTGTTACTGTACTATATTTTGAGTAATCTAGGTTAAACATGCATTTCATAGCGACTGCCATGTGCAGTTACTATTGACTTTAGACTTGTAGCAGCCTCTTGTGTCCGGATTTTCATATCTTGGTTAGGTAAAAGGTGGTTGAAAATCGCTTCAAGCTTAGTCATCACCTTCACTTTTTTTGTAATTTCGGTAATCCTCTGATAAATACTCAGAGCACGTCGAAAGCAATCCATTTAGTATTTTCGAGTATTGCATGTACTTATTGTTGGCTGATAATTGCACAAGTTCAATTGTCCTTCTATAGGCTGATACGTGGGGTCGCAGATTTATTTATGGATATTACCAGAAATTACCTTTTTTGATAAACACGCATTGGCTGTCTCAATGAGTTTGTTAATTAAATTTTTTTGCTCCATGCAGCGTGGACTTGAGCCTAAAGTTGATGACCGCGCGGGCAAGAGGACGTAAGAGTGAGAAGAAAAGAAGGCTTATGAGGTGCGAGAGTGCCAAGACTTTTCGGCTTACTCCATCTTCTCCGTCTATACTCGCACAAACGAGAAAGGATGGTGATTGCATAGGAAAGAATCCCTTGGTTATTGGTGATGATGATGGTTACGAGTATCATGTAGACGGAACAACTTCATGAGGTCAAACATCGAGTCAATGAAGAAAGCACGACAGATACAGCAGCAAATAAATAAGTTTATGTAGTGTATTGTATTTTTAGTTCTTATTAGTAGTGAAGAGAGTGTTAGGCATCATTCTTTTGGTTGAATAAACTTGCGAGACTTCTACTGTATTTAATTGTACATGCCGTCATGTGTATGAAATTTGGTGGTGCCATTGCAATAACCGCTTTTTGTTTGATCCGACAAGTTCAGGTTGACAGTGTAATGATTTTTTTTACTGATTTTACCGAATCAAATGCAGAATTCAGGACTCTAAAAAAAACAAAAGGATTATTGCCCGCAAAAATTAAATGCTAACAAAAAATCAGTGACCGCTTCTGTAGTCGTTTATCTAGTCAACACGAGTATAGACGGATGACCGCTTCTGCAGAAAACGACTCGTGTCAGCTAATTCGTGTACAACCTTGGCGCGCAAGCGCAAACGTCCTAACTATCCCCCAAGGTGCTCCACTTATGCATGGTTTGATTTGTCTTGAAACTTGTCTTCGTTCGCAAAATGGGCAAAGCGCGTCAGGTTTTGGGACTTACTCATGGTTTCATGGCATCGGCGGACTTCACAATCTATGTGGTATCGTGCCCCGCCATGTGCATACGAAAAGAAACCTTGAGGTGCTCGGACATAAGCCCTTCCCCTATAAAAAAAATTGGTTACTTTTCGTATGCACGTGGCGGGGCACAATGCCACATAGATTGTGAAATCCGCCCACGCCAAGAA
Source organism: Escallonia herrerae (assembly GCA_033070095.1). Taxonomy (NCBI): domain Eukaryota; kingdom Viridiplantae; phylum Streptophyta; class Magnoliopsida; order Escalloniales; family Escalloniaceae; genus Escallonia; species Escallonia herrerae. The sequence continues at coordinate 18,258 of JAVXUP010003302.1, read as the reverse complement.
ACCACGAAGGATCCCAAAAAGTGACATGCTTTCCCTGTGCGCGAATGAAGACAAGCTTCAACTATGATCAAACCGTGCACAAGTGGAGCACCTTGCGGGATAGTCATGTCGTGCGCGCTTGCGCGCCAAGGTTGTACACGGTTTATGTGACACAAGTCGTTTTCTGCAGAAACGCCAGTACTTTGCGCGAAGGTGCTTGTCAGTACGTGCCGATGCCCAAGTCGTTTCTGTGCAGAAGAAAATACTAATATTTTTTGGTTGGTGAAGTGCTTATGTCCGAGCACCCCAAGCATGGTTACTGGTGAAGTGCCACATATTTTTTTATTGTTCCAGCAACTGTCTTACACACATATGAGTGTTTACTGGCAACCCGCTAATAATATTTTTTAACGGATACATAAAAATCCCAAGCATGGTTACATAGACAAAAAGTTACAGTTACACAGATTGATCACATCATGTTTAGGTGAGAGTGGGCGCCAGTTGGAAAATGGGGAGCACAGTAAATGCTTCCAACCCCCTTGGCAAGAATGCTCATCAAAACGTAGGATGTTGACAACCATCAATAATCCCAACCCCCTTGGCAATGTTCCTCTTAGCCCGTGGTTTCCGCACGGTCATCCCACGTACGTAGTGCTCCCACCCAGAAGAAATGGAGCTGGGCTCCTCCCCGTAAGTTTTGCATAAATTGACTTGCGCATCCGCACAATCCGACGAGCACATTTGCAGAAACCGACTGGTGTTTTTGCAGAAACCGACTGGTGCCACCACGATCCGTTTGCGTCTACACTTCCGCTTCCTTAGAAAATTCACGCTAAACACATCAACCACCCCGCATCGGACTCCTCATGGCCGAAACAACCACGATGAAACGGGGCGATAAGATGCGCCCTAGCGGAGAGGTTACGTAATTTCATAAAACCGAGTTCGCGTACTAGCGGGGGACACTAACAGCCCTCAGTGAACACGAGAGGTGCAAGGGCAATGTGTTTGCGTAGGGCCCGCAAGGGCATTCCACATATGTAGTGGTCCCGCCGAGATCGTTTTTCTTGCGGGGCCTGGGTCCCATATGCTAAGTTTTGCATAAATTGACTTGCGCATCCGCACAATCCGACGAGCATATTTGCAGAAACCGACTGGTGGTTTTGCATAAACCGACTGGTGTTTTTGCAGAAACCGACTAGTGCCACCATGATCCGTTTGCGTCTACACTTCCGCTTCCCTAGAAAATTCACGCTAAACACATCAACCACCCCGCATCGGACTCCTCATGGCCGAAACAACCACGATGAAACGGGGCGATAAGATGCGCCCTAGCGGAGAGGTTACGTAATTTCATAAAACCGAGTTCGCATACTAGCGGGGGACACTGACAGCCCTCAGTGAACACGAGAGGTGCAAGGGCAATGTGTTTGCGTGGGGCCCGCAAGGGCATCCCACATATGTAGTGGTCCCACCGAGATTGTTTTTCTTGCGGGGCCCGGGCCCCATATGCTAAGTTTTGCATAAATTGACTTGCGCATCCGCACAATCCGACAAGCACATTTGCAGAAACCGACTGGTGGTTTTGCAGAAACCGACTGGTGTTTTTGCAGAAACCGACTGTTGTTTTCGCACAAACCGACCGGTGCCACCACGATCCGTTTGCGCCTACACTTCCGCTTCCTTATTGTTCATGGGACCCCAATATTCGCACGTAAACTAGACGAGCACTTCCATTGTCTGGATGAATTTTTTTGGGCACATGACATGTGAATGAATAGTAACACATGACATGTGAATGAATAGTAACACAAACCGAAAAAAACTGTAACATCCATTGTCTGGGTTTCTGGCAATAGTGGAAGTGTACCAACTTACCCTATTCAGGCCAATTAAGCCAACCTAGTACTAATATATGTGAATAGACTATTTCTCCTTCAGGAAACACGAGATGTCTTGCAAACGCTTTTCAAAACCACCGCCTGAATTCCCTGTGAAAAACTAGTTCCCCATTTGGTAAGTAGATAACAGTTGCAACCATGAACGTGCACGCATTTGAACACATGGCTATCGACAGCGTTGTCCAGTATTCGAGTTTGGCTTTGCCTTGTATTGAGGGCGTGGTCAGACACGACCCTCATCAATAGAAGAGTTGGCTAAGAACTTCGATTTCTTCTTGAATGCAATTGAAGTAGACAATGGAGTAATGTTATTTAAGCTGTGGTCACACACCTTTTTAAACCTGTAATGTTCTCGCTCACACTGTTTAAATTAGACATATAAAATGAGATAGACCCACAAATGATCAGTTTTATTACGAAATAACGTTGTTCGATATTAACCGCGACGTCCAAAGGGGTCGTATGAAAATAAACAAGATTGAATATTGAAGCATCAATAGGTAACACAATGTTATGTAACGAAAAAAGTCAAAAAACAGAACCCAATATCGCCCGCGTATTGTAGCCGAGTCATAGGTGATTTTTTTCTTGACCCCAAAAGATGCTGTTGAATGACACAATGGTGAAGAGTCACACAACCTGAGAAGAACCTTAGCAGATGATGTTAACTTGCATTATTGCACACCACCACAAAACCCATTGAAACAAGTCTGCCCAATCAGAAGCTAGAGACAAAGTTGTATATGGATAGAAATACAAACAATGCATAGGCACAGTACGTAGTCAGGCTTTATTGCACAAAATGACAAGATTCGGTACTTTAGGACTTGAAATATTGTGCACCAGGACTTGTATTGTGTGCATAGGCGTGAGGTTGATTGTATAAGCTAGAAGCAAAGCAATATCTTAGTGCAATCTAAAAGGACATTGATTGGGTGGTGTCAGCCATTCATGTTCGGACTTACATCATGGATGCAAGCAACATTAAGGGTCTATAGACTTTATACGTTTTTCTGCGTGTTCAATTATTTGTAAATATGCTGAAACAAATGCTATGTTTCGTGTACATTTCATACCTTTCATTATCTGGTAGCATCTAAAGTTACGGTATTTATCAACTGAGCCTTGCTTGATCCAACTAATTGTAAGAGTGAAACCGCGAAAGAGAACATCAAGTTCAGACGAACAGGCCACTATTTTTAAACCCTATAATAATAAAACAACAAGTATTACTGAATACGATGCCATGCCAATAACGTTGTTCCAGCGACCGCCTTACAAACATAAGAATGTTTACTGTCAAACGAGACGATACCTCTAATGTTGATGGGTTCTTCAAAACTCCAAGCGTGGTTACCTAAGCATCAACACCCAAGAAGATTAGAATGTAAGTGATCCGAAACGGTTAAATGGGGACCACAGTACAGAGCTAGAAGCAAGGTACGTGGGTGCTATAAAACACACTCGTAACGACGATGATCTCATGTGTAGCCACAAGAGATTTACATATGTGAGCCGATGCTTGAAAACAGGACACCATGTGTAGACACCGGCTTATTCCATGAGCAAATGCTTGAAAACAAGAGACGCTGTGCAGGGGCGAGGTCAGCGTGAACAATGACATGTTCACGCTCAACATTCATTTTCCAGACACACATGGTGGAAAGATATATATATATATATATATATATATATATATATATATATATATATATATATATCACTCTTCATTTGACATATATTCATCAGATAAGTACTGATCGTTGGTTAAAATAGTGTTTCTCTCGCTAGAAGTGAAGGGTCGGCCACTAGCCTCTGCCATTTCTTCGGCAAGCTGAAGCATGTAAAATCGTTTTCTACGTAACAACATCCGGTTATTCTCCATACGAATTTGCCGCACAGCTTTCTTACACTTGGCAACATTAGGACACGGCATACTAAGTGAACGACGGTGCGGCACAGGTGCTCCTAGCGCGATGAGATCTTGGTGTAGTGCTTCTGATTCATTTACTCGATATGCCCATTCTCTTCGTAAACCAGCGTAATACTCTCTAGGATCCGTGTACCTCACTTCTCTGTAGTCGTCGTTTCTTTCACACAACAACCACACATTCTCACGTCGCCGATAATTAGAACTACCAAGAAGACCTGTCATACAACTTATGCGTGTTCACAAGGCATGAGCATGACAAGCATATATACAGCTTTAGCGTACACACATGTAGTATAGTTCTGGTTTGAGATCCGGACAAGAGTAGGCCAATCAAAGTGACAACACGTTAGGTGTTTTTTTAATAAAGTCACTCATCACGGGAACTCTAATTGGTAGTCCAAGCCGTTTCCAATGAAATGATACATCAACCACGTGCCTTTGTCCAAAGTGAAAAGCACATCATTCTTCTCAGTTGTATAATGACTACAATGGACAAAGGCATTTCGGAGAGAGGTGTATAATTCGAGAATTTGTGCGCATAAGTAATTACATATGTAGGAGGCCACATATTGAAACGTCGCGCACAATAAGGATGGTGTCTGAATTCGTGAGCCCGAAAGTAGACATGTGAATGATCTATACCGACAATATTAGTATTTCATCACCGATAACATGAGAGTTCATCAAAGTAGGCAAAACTTGCGTCGTATGGCGCGTGAAAGCTATGCAGATGGGTCCAACAATGAAGCACAAGCATACTGGAACATGAGCTATGAAACTGGATCTATTTCTGATGCTCCAATGTCTGATGAAGATGAATGAAGGTGGTTACAGTTTATGCGGAGAGTGTTTCCTGCCATTATCGTTGCATGTAGTATGGAGTGATCTTAAGATGCTTATATGAAATTTACTTTTAAATCTGAGATGGGGTAGACAAATTTTATGTTATGATGAATGTTATGTATAACACAATGATCAGTGGTCAACGCACGTGATTACTACAACATGACCAATTACCAAGCGTGTATACGCATTATTCCATCTACACGAGTACAGACAACATGTTCTCCTCTTATCTCTGTAGACAGCGAATATTTTTATGTCATACAACCTTTGCCACCACAATGCGCCGATATATAAACACTGTGCAGTGCATGTCCATTTAAGACATGACCAACCATATAAATACACTTGTGACCGGTCGTTGGAAGTTCTGTACATGCCTCCTCAAATTGTGCTAGCAATACGGTACTAGTAGGCCGACGCAAAAGAATACGCCCTATTTACAGGATACGCGATTTGTCTTGCGAACGTGTTTAAGAACGGCGAATTAAACTATTTGCCATGGAAACCAGATTTGCTTAGTAGAAAACGCTTGCAACCATCAACGATCTCTATTGGAAAATAATCATCGAGAGCGAATGAACTATTTCGACTTTGGCTTTGACTTCTATTGACAGCGTGGTCAGAGATCACAACCTCAATAGGAGTATTAATTATGACAACAACGTTATTTTATGAAAAAAGTGGCATTCTTTGGCGAGTGATATTATTCAGCCCTTGTAGAAGTTGATTCAAAGCACGAACTTGTAAGAAGACGTGCTTTCCATTTGGAACCAATATTTCCCAACCATACACTACTTATCCGTCATTTATGTTCGTGCAATTGTGTTTCAATTAGACTAACAAAATGAGATTAAATCTTCTCATTCAGTTATTCCAGAAGGTCGTGGTTCTTAACCGGGACAACCCAAAAGTGCGGCATATAACTAAGTAGGACTCAAAATGGAGAGAAGAGGAGACGCAATATTATGTGATGGAAAAGAAAATTCACAAACACAACGTACAACTTCTTGTGTAATGTGGCCAAATCTAGGTGAGTGTTGTTTGACCCCAAAGGATCTCGTTCAATAATACACAGTCTAGAGGAGGGGATCTGCAAACATTTATAACATACGGGTGAACATTAACTTGAGCTGACATGATTCATAGCATCCAGTCTCTTGCATTATTGCATACAATGACTTGTACGAACGAGGGTAGTCAGGCCGCGAAGAGGCTAGCAACAAAGACATATCAACTGCTCAATCGGATTTTTCCGTTGATTACGCCGGTGCTTGCCTTTCATGCCCCACACGGTTTGCAAAAGCGTTGCAAGCAACTTTATGGAATAGGAAGTTTAATGCAATCAACTCACTTATTGACATTGACACATCACTTCTCAGCCCAGTGCTCCTACTATACAAGCTGCCGGACAAAACATTTTCACATGTCTCTGCACCAAACTCACTTATGTCAACATTGACATATCACTTCTCAGCCCCATGGTACCACTCTACAAGGTGGAAGAAAGACAAGCTGGTAGGGTAACAATAAGGAAGCGGAAGTGTAGGCGCAAACGGATCGTGGTGGCACCGGTCGGTTTGTGCGAAAACACCAGTCGGTTTCTGCAAAAACACCAGTCGATTTCTGCAAATGTGCTCGTCGGATTGTGCGGATGCGCAAGTCAATGTATGCAAAACTTAGCATATGGGGCCCGGGCCCCGCAAGAAAAACAATCTCGGTGGGACCACTACATATGTGGGATGCCCTTGCGGGCCCCACGCAAACACATTGCCCTTGCACCTCTCGTGTTCACTGAGGGCTGTCAGTGTCCCCCGCTAGTATGCGAACTCGGTTTTATGAAATTACGTAACCTCTCCGCTAGGGCGCATCTTATCGCCCTGTTTCATCGTGGTTGTTTCGGCCATGAGGAGTCCGATGCGGGGTGGTTGATGTGTTTAGTGTGAATTTTCTAGGGAAGCGGAAGTGTAGACGCAAACGAATCATGGTGGCACCAGTCGGTTTCTGCAAAAACACCAGTCGGTTTATGCAAAACCACCAGTCGGTTTCTGCAAATGTGCTCGTCGGATTGTGCGGATGCGCAAGTCAATTTATGCAAAACTTAGCATATGGGACCCGGGCCCCGCAAGAAAAACGATCTCGGCGGGACCACTACATATGTGGAATGCCCTTGCGGGCCCCACGCAAACACATTGCCCTTGCACCTCTCGTGTTCACTGAGGGCTGTCAGTGTCCCCCGCTAGTATGCGAACTCGGTTTTATGAAATTACGTAACCTCTCCGCTAGGGCGCATCTTATCGCCCCGTTTCATCGTGGTTGTTTCGGCCATGAGGAGTCCGATGCGGGGTGGTTGATGTGTTTAGCGTGAATTTTCTAAGGAAGCGGAAGTGTAGACGCAAACGGATCGTGGTGGCACCAGTCGGTTTCTGCGAAAACACCAGTCGGTTTCTACAAAAACACCAGTCGGTTTTTGCAAAAACACCAGTCGGTTTCTGCAAATGTGCTCGTCGGATTGTGCGGATGCGCAAGTCAATTTATGCAAAACTTACGGGGAGGAGCCCAGCTCCATTTCTTCTGGGTGGGAGCACTACGTACGTGGGATGACCGTGCGGAAACCACGGGCTAAGAGGAACATTGCCAAGGGGGTTGGGATTATTGATGGTTGTCAACATCCTACGTTTTGATGAGCATTCTTGCCAAGGGGGTTGGAAGCATTTACTGTGCTCCCCATTTTCCAACTGGCGCCCACTCTCACCTAAACATGATGTGATCAATCTGTGTAACTGTAACTTTTTGTCTATGTAACCATGCTTGGGATTTTTATGTATCCGTTAAAAAATATTATTAGCGGGTTGCCAGTAAACACTCATATGTGTGTAAGACAGTTGCTGGAACAACGTTATTTGCACGGCGTAATATTGATGGCATCATTGTTGCGTTTACTAATACCGTAGGTCGTTTGCGCGATGCATACGAGATTTGCGAATGGCATTTAATCGACGTTGTTGTGGTTTAGCAGACACAGAAAACCAAACCGGCGTTTGCGTTGGGCAACACAAGTCCATTTCTGCAGAAAAACACGCAAGTACTGCACGCAAAGGTGCCCGTCGATACGTGCCACTGCCCAAGTCGTTCCTGTGCATAAGGAATACTAAATACATTTTGTGACAGCTTATACACAGCTTAAATAATATCACTCCATTCCCTATCTTCGCGTTTTCAAGAAGAAATCGTTGCTATATGAGGTACTCTTCTATTGAGCACCTCTCGTGTCTGACCACGACCTCAATAGATGGCAAAGCCAGACTCGAATAATGTAAAGGCTGTCGATAGCCATGTGTTCAAAACCTGATTGTTCATGGTTGCAACTGTTTTCTACTTTCCAAAAGGGGAAATAGTTTTGCATAGGGAATTCAGGCGGTGGTTTTGAAAAGCGTTTGCAAGACATCTCGTGTTTCCAGAAGGAGAAATAGTCTATTCACATATATTAGTACTACGTTGCTAGGTTCAAATGACTTGGGCATGTTAGAAACGTTCAAGAACTGATAATATCATGCACTTTAAATATGGTCTTGGCTTAATTGGCCTGCATAGTATAAGTTGGTTTAGTGACGGATATATTGGTCATGACCCAACCACAATATGAAATGGTGAAGGATCCACAGAAATGACCTGCTCTCACTGTGTGAGAACAAAGGGGTGCTTCAAGACACGCAAATATTGCATAAGTGGGTACCACATTGAGAGGTCAAATCGTTAGTGCAGCCACATGCTTTTAGGTGACACATGGGGAAGGCTAAGGTCATTTTAAGTACCTTTATGGGACGTGCTCGTCTAGTTTACGTGCGAATAATGGGGTCCCATGAAGAAGTACCTTTACGGGACTTTCAACAACAGATAATATTAGCGAGCAGCCCTTGGTCATGGCTAAGATGGCCATGCGCTGCAAAGGTTGAATATATCTGGGCCAATTTACTGGAAATTGTGATTGTCGAAAATAGGATTGGCACTTGAGATACAAGTGCCCATTATTGTTCGTAACAGACAACCTTAAACCAATTCAAAGTTGTAGTCAACTGGGAATAATGATATGTTTTTCACTTTCAACCCAATTGGGTCCCACCCTCCGCCAACAACAAATCTCAATATCTCAAATGCACGATTAACATTCTAAAATCATCGATTAACAGCCTAAAATCATCAATCAATAATCACAATTGTCAAATACACAATTAACAAGCTAAAATTATCAAACAAATAATCAATGTTCAAACTTTCCAAAAATTGTTCAAAATGCACATATCCGATGCGATTAATTTAATTTAGGAAGTAATTAGGGCTTAGAGTTCAACATTGGGGGAAAGTTTTTTCACAAGTGCTTTGATCAAACACCAGCACTTGAAAACGCATATGCCTCATGTGTTCAAAGACAACAAAGTCCCCAATATTGAGGTCATGTTGCTGCACGAATTTGTTCCAACTGGCTTCGAACCAATACGCATCTTGGCCGCGCTTCTTCTTGATTTTAACAGGCCACGAACCCTACTCCGCTGGTTAAAGTTGCTTCCTTTGATCTCACTGTGGTAAGCTGACTGCAAAAGGATACCGGTATGGCCTAACATATTCATAATACAGTAAGACAAGTAAGTTATTGACCAACGACAACAGTGTGTACACAGGCGAAATCACAGAGAAAGAGGGATCGCATACAAGTTCTGTGCGAAAACCAGACATCATGACCTTGAAGAAGTGCCTGCCTACTCAAGCGTCCTTGTTCACCGAAGCAGAAGCCATTTAACCTACTTTAACATGAAACGCCAATCGAGCATTATTCAATATCTGAGCAATAATTCCATAGCTTAATTAAATCTATTAAGTGTCACACCGTATAAGACATGGAGGCCTTTAGTAAATAAATCCTAGCCACGAGGGCAAATGTGACATTTCAATTCGGTGTCGGTGTCGATCGGCCTCACACTACAAGAAAACATACTTTTAGCGACCGCCAGGGAGCGGTCGCTAAAGGTATAAAAGCGGTCGCTAAATTGTCTTAGCGACCGCCGATGTGCGGTCGCTATAGGCCAGGTCGCTAAATTTTAGCGACCGATTTTAAAAATCGGTCTCTAAATTTAGCGGCCGCGTTGACTAGATTTAGCGACCGTCTTGAACGGTCGCTAAATGTTTTTTTGAATTTAAATATTTAATTTTTAAAAAATTTTCATTTAAATATTATTATATTTTTGCGACTGATTTAGCGACCGCCCTTCGCAGTCGCTAATTATTTTTAATATTATTTTTTTATATATATTTTTTGAAATATTAAATATTTTTTTTTGTTTTGAAATATTAAATTTAGCAACTGATTTAGCAAATGTCCTTTGCGGTTGCTAAATCCGTATGTAATTGCTGAAAAATGGTAAAATCCCATATCATTACACTATCAAATGAAACTAATGACACGTAATTGATTCAAAACTGACAATAAAGTTGTACACAACTTTTTATTTCATTAGCAATCATATCCAAAATTCGTGCAGCAACAACTTTCACTCTATCGGATCGACATTCATCGTCTAACACCAAAATAAATAAATGTCTTAAACACCTAAACTAGGACCAACCAAGAAGTTAACTACTCTTGAGACCGTACAAATTCATCAACGTAAGACTTCATCAACGTTCGCATCATGAGCAACATTTTTAGGCAAGAAAGTGCTAATGTTGTCATTTTCTTCATGGGTTGTTGAAGGCACGCAAGGTCCAACATCGTTTTCACCATCTTGAGAATCACCAACATTAGGCACAAGTCCACACTGCATGAAACTAAAGCATTTAATCAAGAAACTCAAAGAAACAGCGAATGTATTACTATTAGAAGTGTCATGTGATACAAGATAGAATGACTCTATTATAACAGAAATGACTGACCTCATTATCTCAATTTGTGCACAGATTAATGGTAACAAGTGCCACAACCTGTATCAAAAGTCCACCGATGATTCCCATCCAAAGTCCCCGCTTGCAACAATGACAAGAGCCTTAATCAAATAACAAAGACATAACGATTTGGATTTCTGGACTTGTCAAAACAATTTCGGATGAAGAATGGCCTCCATCAGTGAATAACTCACACATACAGCATATGTTAGCCCCGAAAATAAATACCTAGAAATGTTTGATAACTCCATACAGTAGCAAACAACAATTACAGATCTGAGTTCCTCTCCCTATAAATAGAAAATCACAATTTGGCTCTTAAAAAGGTAAAAACATGAGTAGAGATAAGAGCACTAAAAATGCCAAAGGAACATGCACATGTATAATGAACAAATATTAGCTACCCATAAAGCTAGAATTATAATCAGGTGGCTCATCCAAGGCCTAAAAGGTAGAAAAAATATGTACTGTAAATACGAAGGTAAATGAAATGATGAACATACCTTGAAGCATCAAATGCAACTTCCATCCGGAAACTTGGAAGTTATAGATGTCACTTTAATAAAGTAAAAAGTAAGGGTGTTATCCTTATGATTATTTAAACACTTAGAAGCAACTTATCTATGGCTAAGATAACATTGTCTTTCAGCTTCCTCAAGGATTTTATCAAATAAAAGCAGGTCAACAATGAAAAAAGAAAGAGAAAGTTCAAAAAAGGAAAACCTTTATCACCTGCCAATACCTTCTTCTGTGTTACTTACAAGGGCTTCTTTCCTATGCACGACCGCAACACCCTTTCACTCTTGCGTCCTCTTACTTACGACTTCATCAATACTAGGTACAAGTCCACACTGCATGAAACAAAAGAATTTAATCAACAAACTCAAGGAAATAGCCAATATATTTACCAAAAAAAAGGTAACTTCTAGCAATAACCATACATAAATCGGCAACCCCACTTATCAGCTATGTATTCAGTTCAAAGAACCATAATTGTACTAGTTCAATTATCAGCCAACAATTATACAAAGTTGCGCTTATGCCCTTTGTTCTCACAAACGCATTTTTGCACATTCAAGCTTACAATTGAAAAGAAGCATATGAGCATCTTAATACAAGCAAAACTCATGTATTATTACGTGCAAAATGTTTACGAAATAAAAAACAACTGCAAAAGAACACCGTACCAGTTGCTATAAGATTCTCGCCAGGAGCTAGTACAGCTTCTTGGTGCAGTTGTTTGGAACTAAAGCAAAGCAAAACAAACAAGATTAATCAGGATGAAGTTTTCTACATGAAGTCTATCGATGATATGAAATCCCAGGTTAAATTTAAAACAAACGCAAAAGAATATTTGTGCTACATCAAGCAGCAGATTTCAATTCCATTAGATTATACAATCTGTTTTGTTTTTACAAAAACAGAAAGAAAGACTAGCTGTGAGCATTAAACTTTTTAAGAAAGCAATAAAACTTAGCAAGAAGCACCTAATTACCAACTCACCTTACCAATCAAGCACAAGTACGAAAAACATGCACAAATAAATCATAGTTGCTGATTATTCCTACAACAGCAACTCAGCAAGGGGAAGAAAAAAGGACCAACTTTAACTCACCTTTTCTGAAACCTTGAAAAAGCTCTTGGCTTTGGCTGAGAAAACCCCTTTCTTGTACACCAAACACTGCCATGTATACTTGTACACCTCCATGTGATACACTTGCCATTCATGTAAACCCTTCTCTCTTCTATCCGCTGGATTATTTACCAAAATAAAAACAATCAAGTGTAAGGCTAGCGTACGAATATGCCAAAGGGAATTTAGACGTTAGATCTTTCAGCCTTTAAAGAGGATCGCTGTATCATTCTCAGCCAAGCAAATAAACGTCGAACTTTAGCAAATCATATATCCAACAATAGATCATATACTTTACTGCTACCATTTGTCACTGAATGGTAGCGAATCACAAGTACATATCTGGATTTCTCTCTGTATAAACAACGAATCACAATTAGCTGGTAGACTATTCTACAGATTCTTCCTCGATCTAAGCATCAAACTAGAGTTATCAATGTAAAGCTAAAGGTTGCATTCTCTTTTATTTTATGTGCAACATGTTATCAAGCCTATTGCAGCACCTTTTGGTGAGAAGAACTGAAAGATATGTGGAGCTCATGTCCTCCCAACCCTTTCAAAAGAAGTGTCTTCTTTTCTTAGGCCTAGAAATCTGTAAAAAAGGTAGTGGCAAGTCTCCAATCAAAGAAAAAGGCAAGGAAGTGCAAGAACTCATCCCAGAGGAGGAAGTGACACTTGGAAAACCATTAAGAGAATGCAAAAAACCTGAAAGGTTTATTAATTGCTACTCCAATATCTCTGAATGTTTCTTTGCAGGTCCAATTGATGAGTGTGAGCCATCATCATGTCAAGGGGACCCAAGTTTAACAACTAAATGGTATAAATCAATAACAATTGTGTAAGAATCTAAGCATAGGTAAATGGGTTACACTTTGTTTACATGAAATTCGCTTTGCAAGACATAATATACTATGCTGCTACCATTTATCACTGAATGGTAGCAAATCAGAATAACAGATCTGGTATCAGTATAAACAGCAAATCACAATATGGCTCTTAAAAAGGTCAAAACATTAGTAGAGATGCAAGCAATAAGAACAACTAAACGTCCAAGAGAAGCGGGAAATTGCGGATCCAAGGGACACAGATCTAAGAGACAGAAAAGGCATAAGTCTTTAACGACCGCAAAAACCCACGGTAGTATTCTTCGATTCGACACGTTTTACCGACCGATTATCCTCCGTAGCTAAAAACGTGTTTTCATGTAGTGAAAACCTCACATTTTTTCGAATTCAGGTCATGTAGCTACTTTGCATGTATAGTGGTTAATCATAACGTTATAATGTGCAAATTAATATACCTAACTAGAGTACGCAGCGCTTAATAAAGATACTCAACATTAATCAAGCGTACACGGCTAGTTAAAAATCTTCACAAATATTGTTCAAAGCACAATGAAAACATATAAGAGTATGGTACACGTCTCGTTAACAAAAAATGACAACTAATGTTTCAATCTCAGCACACATAACTCGTGAGATGCAAAGAGCTTAGGTGTGCCTCATGGCAATCTTTCCTTTAATTACGAAACACTTGGTGCATAAAGGGGTCTTATTCTAAAAATCAAGGACACTCCCATAAGTATAATTGGCCCAAAATGAACCTGGCATAATGGTAATGTCCATGACAAACCGCTACATAGCTGGGAGACAATTTGCTATAATAAATTCAGCATATACTTACCTCCTCAGAAGAACACATTAAATGGCTTATGAGATGACCAGTAAAGACAAACAATCAATCGCATATTTGATGTATCTCATACTCCAAATTGACAACTACTATACACGGTTGGAATTAAACTAGTGTAGTGTATATCTTAATACCCGGGGGGGTTGACCAACACCAACAAATGGGACCAGATAACTAGTTCAATGCACAGTTCATTACGGTAATAGACAGAGCAGTCACATGCAATTTTCGTAATTTAAGGTGGAAATATTGAGCTTATTCTCGCTCTTGCACCCCGACATGCACACGCTTGCATTCCGAAAACATGAACTAGTCCCCTACAGTCATCCCTGTCGCCGAACCCCTTGGCTGGGCCAATTACATCTTACTCACATCATCAGCCACTCCCATGATACTAACAAGCTGTCCTTTCACACCACCATTGGCCAAGTCATTTTGGTTAGCAACCTCTACCGAAAGGGGTCAATTCCTCCACCTCTGCTCTCAGACACAAACAGTGTTCTAAAGAGCCATGACCATAGAAAATGGAAAGGACATGACGTGAGCAACTGGGATTCTGATCAACACATTCGAAGAGATTGAGCAAGATTCACTAGCGGCACTCAACACGAGTTAGAATAGTAAAAGGGCTATCACCAGTGATCCCCTTTGGGCAGTTTAGACCATGTGATTTCGAGAGAAGCTAGCCATTATCATGGCTTGATTCATCACTCCACTCTATCCAGCTTACGCCTTTCATCGAACACCTGGCAGGCATGTATACTCACGTGGGTTTGGCAAGGGATTCTGAGATCACCTCCTTGAGATCAATCTCCCTCTCATCTCAACCTCGCAATTTCTCTATCCGGTAAGAGTTATTTCATTTTTTTTAGTTCTTTTCGTATTATACTCCGACATTCTTACCTTCGGTGTGCATCCTTCCAAAAGCGTCAATGAGCGATTACGAAATTTCCTCCGCAAAAACCTCTCCCAAATATATATTGTGAACACCAAAAAACAAAATGCCTCACTAATCATCCATATACAAACCAAACATTGAAATCCAAGAAGAGAGAGCAGAAATTAAAATGATAGTAGCGGAACGAACGACGAAAAAGTAAAAGAGCAATAGATGATCAAAACCTTGAGGAGCTGTGCAGACGATGGGAAATCGTTCTCGTTCTGTCACGGAAGGGTGGCTGCTTCTTTCGGAGGCGGCCAGAACCGGCGGCCTCACCGTTGTATGTTGGCTGGGGCTTCGGCTCCGTCTCGGTGCAGCTTCACGGGGAAATCTCGACAGATCTGGTAATGGCGTGAGAATGAAGTGAGGAGGAGCTGTTTGTTACCCATGGAAGGTAGAGGAGATAAATGTTTGGGAAATTGCTGGGCGGAGGGACAGAAGTGGGTTTATTGTGGGGAAGGGTATTTTGGGGAAGAGGAAATTATGAGTTTTTGAGAAACCCATTTTTTCTCAAGTCACCCCACCTTTCAGGAATTTGAGGAATTGGCCCACTCTTTTCACAATTTCCACAAAAAAACCCATCAACCCCAAATATTTAATCACAAATCCCATGTTTTCCTAATTTTCCCTATATTTCATTGAACAGACCTATGCGGCCTTATCTCGAGCACTTGGTAGACAATCTTTTGTCAATGAACTGAATGGGGAAATAAAATTTCCACGGCCTACACAGGCATAAAATGAGTGATGTTTGACCCCTGATTGCGGCAGTACCTCACCCAGGATTGATGCCCAAATTTCTTGCCTTGCAATTTTGACGGCTTTAATTTTTCCAGGCGAGCTTCTTTTGTTTGTCGGAAGAAGCGGAGATGTCGGAAGTAATACGGAGCAGGGCAAGAGAATGAAAGGCTCGACTATGAATTGCCGAGTTTTAATCAGCAAGTTGTTATCCGAATCTTGCTCCTTTTTTACAGATCGAAAATCGCTTCCGTAAGTTGTTCTCAAGTTGACACACCGAACATAAGAAACCATGAAAAAGACAATCTAAAAAACGGTATTACTGAAACAAAGAGGGCCTCCGTATGTTGTAAGGGCCATTGCGACTTTGGTAATTGGTCTAGACTCTAGCCTTTAAGTAAAATCTATTTGCGAACATCAGAGTTTTGGTACTTGATCCTTCGTTATGTTATGTATGGCACCCTTTGACATAATATATAACGTTTGAACTTAGGGACTAATTGCAATATTTTACACCTTAACAGAAAATGATATATATGCTACAAACATCGATTGCTTGCTCCAAACTTGGACTATACGAGTGCAAAATAATGGACTAGAGTTACTAATTTCTGGGAGGAATTTATCATCTCTCAACATAGTCTTCTTTTGTTTTTGGACTAATGCAAAAACTATGCCCTAAAGTATACAACAAATTTAGCTCGATCACCTCATGTTTTAAGTATACAAAATTAGTACCTCAAATTATTTTTTCAACCCAAGTTACTCTACTGTTAGATAAAACCTCACAGTCATAAAAAACTTGAAAATCAATATTCTCAATCCAAAAGTACTTTTCAATTTGGTCATCTTACTTTTCAATCCAAAAGCAATTATTTTTTTAACCCAAGTTCCCAAGCCCACAATCAATCATCTTTTCCATCACAACTGCCACCACTACTAGCCACCATCCTTCAACCAAAGACCTCATCTCTTTCCCCTGCATACAGACTCATAACCACCGCCGCACTGCCACATACGACCACCATCTAACACCTCTGCTTGCCACCCATCAACACCATGAAAAACAAAACCTTATATCGTGGCCCAAGTTTTTAAGCCATTCAAAATCCAAACCTAAATTACAATTGGAAAACAAAAAACTGAATCATGATGGAAACCCAAATCCAAACTACAGCCCAGAAACCTAGATCAAAATCAAAGTCAAACCCAGAAATCTAATCCCTAAGCTGATTTGGCCACTTCATACGTTCAACTCATATATATTTTTCTTTATAATCATTGAAGCACAAAACGATCTCTAATTGCGACATTTCAACTAGGCAACTAACGGAAGAACTAAAAGAAAGAAGAAAGCTCACCAAGGATGCATCACATTGGATTTCTTCCAGCTCAACACTCGAAATCTAATCCAGAGTTCGATCTTGGCTGGGGCTTCGGCTCCGTCTCGGTGCAACTTCACGGGGAAATCTCGGCAGATCTGGTAATGGCGTGAGAATGAAGTGAGGAGGAGCTGTTTGTTACCCATGGAAGGTAGAGGAGATAAATGTTTGGGAAATTGCTGGGCGGAGGGACAGAAGTGGGTTTATTGTGGGGAGGGGTATTTTGGGGAAGAGGAAATGATGACTTTTTGAGAAACCCATTTTTTCTCAAGTCATCCCACCTTTCAGGAATTTGAGGAATTGGCCCACTCTTTTCACAATTTCCACAAAAAAACCCATCAACCCCAAATATTTAATCACAAATCCCATGTTTTCCTAATTTTCCCTTCTATGTTTATTGCTCTCACCCTCTTATTTAACCTACACCACAGTCGGCATCCACAGGAAAATAAGCTAGGCTAGAATCATAAACTTAGGTTAGAGAATAAGATTCCCATGGCCAGTTGAAATTGAGGTTTCGTTAACTGCTAAGATGAGGCAGTTTGAGTAGAAGGATAATTGTCATAGCATGTCTTTAGGAGACAGGAGATGCCCTTACTACGTCATTGAGGAGAACAATGTACTCTCCAACGGCCTTTCCTTAAGATTTGTGGCTGTCGACAAGAAACCAACGGCCATCAGCTTGTCTTGGACGGGCGGACTAGGCTAATGGGTGCAGGACTCGTGGAGCCAAAGGATGCATGGTCGCTGCACCGCTGTGGGTGCAGGACTCGTCAAGTGTTGACTTCTAGACCTTGTAGTCATGGACAAGCAAATAGAGCGTATGGGCACTGGACCTATCAAGCTTAATAAGTGCGAGGTCTTAGGCAAGAGGACATGGTCCATCCACTTATCTTGGACGAGCAGACAACTAATGGGCAATGGGCCTACTGAGTGTGACGCGTGGTCCATTAAGCGCAAGGTCAAGATTTACTATTCGATTGGACAAACAGAAGAAGAAGCTGCAAGTATGCTCGGCAAAGAGTATTCCAGTTGAGAGAGAGAGAGAAGCGGTGATTGGAATACGTCGAGGCACCACCAGAGTTAGCATTCCCCTTTGATTTCTCATTCTCTAGGAAGAACAAGTAAGGTGTTATTATTCTTTTCCAAAATTTCTTCTTTTTGATCTTTCAAATGTCTCATTCTAGTACATCTCCTAATTATGAGTCTGACGCCTCTGAGGGTTGCGTATAGTGACTTCATAGAGGTTTAGTCTAGTTCCCCAGTTCTCTTTCTTC